>MU551518.1:0-29075 GCA_024362625.1 Silurus asotus
ATAAGAATGTGCATGCACGTGTTTTTGAAGGTTTTTTTTTACACAACAGTGTTGCCCCGATTTGTTTGATGAAGGCATGCTATAAAAATACATAAAGTACATGTTTGTCTGTCAGGAATCCACCTGCCACGCCCCCTTCGGCCCCCTTCAGCGTGTTAGGTGTTTTCTCGGCCGCTTTTTCTGAAGCTCCGCTTCAATCGCGCACATATGGTGCTCGTTTATCATTATCACCAGCTCCTATTTAAGCTTCCACACTCTCACTGTCCTTTTTTGTTTTTATATGTTGGTTCACGGCGGTCGTTGTTATCGCGCATGCGTATCCCGGTACGTGTCTTCCCACCGGCACTCTGTCAACGTCTACGCTTTTCTTCCAAAAGCGTACCGCAGATTCCCCCCCGATCCTGCCAGTGTTCATCCTATGATTTTGGATGGTCATCACATGTTCCGCGCCGCCAAGCGCGGCTTTCGCCTCCCGTTCATCGCATAACATTTAACAACAAAAGGAATATGTGCACTAACAGCAGAGATTCACCAGTATACAATACAACACCTGTAGCAGCTGTATGCCTTAATTTTTCTGCCACTTACGCGAGTTCTTCTGCGGCTGCACCGAGATAACCGACGTTAAATGGCAAATTTTTTCCCCCTTGTGCTTGAGATATTAGGGTTCGGCGACATAAAAAAACCCTAACCCTCGACATAACCGAAAAAAAATGCTTAGAAAAAGCGAATTTGGCGGTTGGACTTAATAGGGTTGTCGAGGTAACCGAGGGCGAGATAAGCGGGTTCCACTGTATATACATATGCATGAAACAGCAAAATATATGTAATTTATATGTATTAAACAGCAAAAAACAATAATAACAGACGTAGCATGTCAACTCTATTAAATTTTATTGTAACTATTTTATATAAACAAATAGATAGACCAATCAATTTATTAATTTTATTCTGAATAATAATGTTTGCAAATCAAAATTGTTTGGAACTTATTACAACAATCTAAGACAATTAAAACAATATAAGTATATAGCTATATATAAAATATAGCCCTGTCCCAACTTTTTTGGGAAGTGTTGCAGCCATCAAATAAAAAAATATTTTTTTCAGAAATGGTACATTTCTTAGTTAAAGCATTTGATATGCTTTCTATGTTTTATTGTGAATAAAATGTGTTTATGAGATTTGCACATCATTATATATTTTTGTTTACATTGTATACAACATCCCAACTGTTTAAGAATTGTGGATGTGATTTATCCCACCAGTATATTCTGTGCACAAATAGCTGTCTAGGCACAATATAAACAAGATGCAATTGAAAAGGATCTGCTGTAGCTACATAAACTAATTAAATTGAATAAAGTGAAAGTCATTACTGTTAAAATAAAGTTACATAGTATTGATATATGTGTAGCTAAAATGGAGAGACATTTTCACTCTGACAAAGAACCACCAGTTAAACCACATTGTTTAACATTGTAATCCTACTTTCCAACACTATAAACAAGTTTGTTCTTCCTTGGACAAAAGTGCAATTAAAAGATCAGCAAGTATGATTCAGAAAAAGGTGTTCTACTTGATGCATTTCAGAAGATGGGTGGTGGTTTCCACCTAATTCTGCATTTAAGATATCCTTATTGGTTTAAATGATCCTGTCCGTTTTGTCAGCTACTGGATAAAAAGTTATTCTTGCATTCACAAAACTGACTGTCAACAGTACATATAAATTATTTTTCCATTACCCATTTTGAGGTTTGCATTCCAAGGACACACATAACAATTAAAAAAAGAAGTAGGAATATAAGGCCACTGCTATATTTTCTGATTGACTGTTGGCGGTTAACACTCCTACTATGGCATGCCACTTTTTGAGGAGCATCTGACCATTGCTACCAACATAGAGTCAAGTCAAGCCAAGTTTATTTATATAGCACTGTCTGTGCATTTATTCCTGATGAGTAAGCCATGGTGACAGTGGCAAGGAGATACTCCCTTAGATATTATGAGGAAGAAACCATGAGAGGAACCAGACTCAAAAGGGGAACCCATCCTCATTTGGGTGCCATCAAGAGTGTGATTCTACTAGAGGCTTGCATCCTTTATGTTTTCTGATGTTTATGTACAATTTTATATATAGTTGTTATTTTATTTGTGCAGCAATTTTTAAATGACTGGATGGCAGAAAAATACATTATCTGATAATGCTTAATAAAATGTATTGCAGCCAGAAATAAGGCAACAGCACATGTAGTTTTTCCAGGTCATAAAAAATGAGCTACTGATTGAAATAAAATACCACCAGCGGATGCTCCATATCTCAAAAAAGTTGGGATAGGAGCAACAAAAAGCAGAGGGTTAACAATCTGCAAAAAACAGAGCATCCGGAAAGTACATCTGTTTACAGTACATCTGGAAAGTATTCACAGTGCTTCACATTTTCGGTTATAAGCTAATTCCAAAATATATTTAATGTATTATTTTAGACAAAATTCTACAAACAATACCCCATAATTACAACAAGAAAGAAGTTTGTTTTAATTCTTTGCAAATTTATTGTAAATAAATAATTTATAATTATTTACAACCTTTGCCATGACACACAAAATTGAGCTCAGATGCATCCTGTTTCCGCCTTAGGATGTTTCTACAACTTGAGGTTACCTGTAGTAAATTCAGTTGATTAGACATGATTTGGAAAGTCACACATGTGGCTTTATAAGGTCCCACAGTTAACAGAGCAAGTTCAAGAAATTGCTTTTAGACCCCTAAAACAGGATTGTATCGAGGCACAGATCTGGGGAAGGGTACAGAAAGTATTTTCCAGCAATGAAGGTTCCAAAGGGCACAGTGGCCTCTATCATCTGTAAATGGAAGAGGTCTGGAACTGCCAGGACACTGGTCCCTAGATTGGACGGCCCGCCCAAACTGAATTTTGGGGGAGAAGGGCCGTAGTCAGGGAGGTGGCCCGATGGTCACTTTGAAAGAGTGCCAGCGTTTCTCTATGGACAAATGAGAACCTTCCATAAAAACAACCAGCTCTGTAGCACTCCACCACACAGGCCTCTATGGCAAAGTGGCCAGACAGAAGCCACTCCTCAGTAAAAGACACATGACAGCCTGCCTGGAGTTTGCCAAATGGCACCTAGAGGAAACAAAAATGTACACCTTTGGCCTGAATGCCAAGTGTCATGTCTGGAGGAAACCAGGCACTGCTCATTACCTGGCCAATACCATCCCCCATTATGCTGTGGGAATGTGTTTCTGCATCAGGAACTGGGAGACTAGTCAGGATTGAGGGTAAGATGAATGCAACCATGTACAGAGACATCCTTGCTAAAAGTCTGCTCCAGAGTGCTGTGGACCTCAGACTGTGGTGACGGTACATCTTCCAACAGAACAACAACCATAAGCACCAGCCAAGATAACAAAGGAGTGGCTATGTGACAACTCCTTGAGTGGCCCAGCCAGAGCCCAGACTTGAACCTGAGTGAACATCTCTGGAGAGATCTGAAAATGGCTGTGCACTGATGTTTCCCATCCATCCTGATGGAGGTGAGAGGTTCTGCTAAGAAGAATGGGAGAAACTGCCCAAAAATAGATTTACATTTACATTTGCATTTGCGGCATTTGGCAGACGCCCTTATCCAGAGCGACATACAACTGAGCAGGGGAGGGTTTTAGGGCTTTGCTCAAGGGCCCAGCAGTGGCAGCTTGGTGGTGGTGGGATTTGAACCTGTGATCTTCTGATCCAAAGCCCAATGCCTTAACCACTGAGCTACCACCTCCCACCACCACCTTCAGATGTGCTGAACTTGTAGCATCATACTCAAAAAAGACAAAGACAAAGGTGCCAAAGATGCTTTAACAAAGTACTAAACAAAGGCAGTGAATATGTTTTTAATTTTTCATAAATTTGCAAAGATTTTAAACACAGACATAGATTTTAGACTTCTTTTACATTGTCATGATGGGATATTGTTTGTAGAATTTTGAGGAAATTAATTAATTTTGGAATAAGGCTGAATAATGCACTGTACAAATTGTAAAATAATCTCAGAATAATGTTTAACAAAAAAATGCAAAGACTTTAAATATCTCAATCTAGAACAACAAATGGATTTAATTAGTCTATGACTTCTGGTTAAACCATTCACTTCGGTCATGAACATGTAAACAGCAAAAATAGGAGACTACTTAATCTCACAGGTACTGTAGGCTGGCTCACACTGCAGAGACAGAATCTGGAACTTCTCCTCATCTGTTTCCACCTGTAGCTGTACCAGGTACTGCCTGACCTTACGGGCCATCTGTGCATCTTCATATAGCCTCTTGGCATTTAGCAATGAGCTGCGCCGTACATGCTTCTTATGTCCAGCCTGCACATCCAGCAGGTTGGAATTAGTACTTCCCTGGCTTAAGGACCTGAAGGAAAACCAGAGTGAGGGCTTAAGGAGATGTCCTATGAATGATTCAGTAGCAGTAGAGTAACACTGACAGAAAAACAAAAACAGAAACTAGATACAGAACTCATCAGTAACTGCTAAGACAATGCCCAATTCCACTTTAATTTATTTTTTTAACATTTTAATGCAGCTTTGATTAGATAAAAATTTATTTAAAACATGAATTAATATCCCGCTATCAGGATAAATTGAAATGAATGTTAAATGCAGAAATCTAAAATAAGTAAAGATAAGTAACACAAAAAGTTAAAAGTTAAAAATTTGACAAAAAAAAAAGTCCGATTTTTAATTCTCATTTTACAAAAAGAGAAATTAGGTACATTGTGACTTACCCTAAACTTTTCCATCTCTTCTTGCTGGAGGCAAGCACCAAAGAAACAAAGGGAAATTCAAGGCAGCATCAAAAAGAGAATATGCACCAATTTGCAGAAATAGTATATGCAACAAAATCACACACAACACACAGACACACAGGCACACACCCCTAATCCTAGTAACAGCAGGAAAAACACCTCACTAGTCTTTGTAGCCACATAAATTATAGTAGCTCATGAATTACAGCCATTTGCTATAAAGGTTTCAGGTCTCAATGGTTCATTGATGCAGAGAAAAGGTGCCTGGACCCCTAAAAGTGTTACAATTAATAAAAATAGTCGCAAGTAGCAATCTGTAGATTTAAATTTCATTATTATTATTATTATTTAAAATATTTATTTAATAAACAGAAACAGTTAAACACCGTGGAACATGTAACAAATTGCATTACATTGTAAAATTGTACATAACATTAACATTGTGTGTTTATAGTATATGTTGCATGAATAAGAGATTTTAATTTCATTAGTTGTTTTAGGGAAGTATTTTCTAACTATAGCAGAATCAGGAAACATGCCTGCGACACTAGGCATATCACTAGTTGATGTCATTACAAAATGAAAAATGTATATTTTTCTTTGCGATTAACACTGCATTTACAGTTTTTAGCCCATGTCTGGGGAAAAAAGGAAGTGTTGGCAGGTTATGGTTGGAACCATACATATCATAAAGCTTTGTGATTAAACATAGTTGAATCCCCACTGAAACTAATAAAGACCACTTTAAAAAATCCATTCCCTCCAACTGTCCTTTCCATTTCCAAAACCAGAATACAGAACCAACAATTAAATATTACATTGCTTTACAAATGCTTATACAAAGAAATGGTCATTCACTGCAGTACCTTTTGGTTTGCCATTTTAAACAACAGATGCAGTGTTTCCAGGTAAAACCAAGAACACTTAATTAGAATTTTTGATTACTGGAAAAATTGGTGGACTCAAACTTAAGGTGCTAGAGTTGTTTTACACATTTAGATGTAAATATCAAGAAACCAAAAATGAAATTCTGATCTACTGTCTCATATTAATATTCTCATCTCAAACCCAAATATTGTCAATGTATAGCCAAATAAATAAATATTTAAAAGTATGGTCCTTGCTGTCCTTATAGTTTCAGAGAAGAAAAAGTATTCTCCATTAGCTCCAAAATTTGCATTGATCTCAGAATCTTGGGCTGCATCTGTCTTTCAGGTTCGTTTGGATTCATTTAGGTGGCCATTAGTTAAACTTTTTTGTATAAAATGCAGAAATATCAACAAAAAGTATGATAATGCTATGAAAGTGTAAAATCGATTACATTTTTTAATTTTTTTATATGCAAGGAGAGTATGTTTTATTTCCTCTCATTGTTGTGCTTTACCACAAGCTTCAATAATGTGTTTGGATTTTAGGCACAAATTTGCCACCAAACACATCCCGTGTCCAGTTTATTCTCTGTTATCTGCATTTTCCTAGAACTTTAATTTGACAAACTAATAAGAGTGACCTATTTTCACATATTTAAGATTTACATTTTGTCTACATGATTTAAGGCAGAAAAACAATCATCTTTGGCCTTTTGACACCTAAATTGAAAATATCTTTTTACTAAACAGTGATTTCATGAACTAAATAATTTCATACACATAAGAACATCTATAAAAAAAACAACAATCATCTTTCAGATTTTGGGAAAGTTAAGCACTCCAGGAACAAACCTTGGATGAAACATGACTGTTGGGTCCATGCTGGTGGTGGTCATTTGCACAACATGCCGAATCTCCTTGGCAATCATTCGGAGCTTTTCAAAGTTCACAAGCCCATCTACACTTGTGTCATTACCTTAGCAATTGTGAAAAAGGAAAACTTGGAATTATAAATATATATATATATATATATATATATATAAACACACACACACACACACACACACACACACACACACACACACACACACACAAGCTTTAATGTTCTCTGCATAACCTAAATACACCAGTTAACACAAGAAGCATCAATTAAGAGACAAAATCCGGACTGCTAGAGAGTAAGGTGGTAATATACAACACTCTAGCAAATTCACAGGGCTGACAAAAACCTATGCAGAAATATTGTTTAATTCAACTTTATTTGTATCACAATGGACATTGTTATAAAGCAGCTTTACAGAGATAAAAATGTTTATTGTTTAATGCCTGTATGTTTTTTTAATTTAAGTTTATAGTGAAGGGTGGTGCATAACAAACGTTCTTGGCTTGTTTTTAGCCTCTTGAACCAGAGATTATTTTCAAATAGTTAGCTGAAAGAATTGCATATATTTTTTTGGGCCCTGACCAACCTACTTGTAAACAATTATGTTTTCATGGCTTCTTAGACAAATGCCATGGACAATTTTACATGCCTAAAATTTGCCTCAAACTCAAGGTTATAATGTGGCAAATAAAAAAATTTCTCAAGCTATGAGCAGTGTCTCCATATGTTAGTAGAAGCAGATGTAGTCACATGCCCAACAGTTAGTAGTAGTTACTGAGCCAGTGCATTTAAAATGGCCCACTCGGTAGCACAGAGCTTAGAATTTTAGCTAGAGAGTTATAGCTACTCAAGCATGGGAGTAACATGTATTCACAAGTTAGCAGTTTGTCATTTTAGGTTAAATTCCCTGAACAGAGCAAAAGTTTTAATAAAGCTAGCATGCCAAATGCAGCCCTAAAGAAATATAATAGAATAAAATAAAATAGAATAGAATAGCCTTTATTTGTCACATTTACATTAGTGCGCAGTGAAATTCGTTCTTTGCATATCCAAGCTTGCTCAGAAGCTGGGGTCAGAGTGCAGGGTCAGCCATGATACATCGCCCCTGAGAGTTAAAGGGGGCCTTGCTCAACAGCCCAAGAGTGGCAGCTTGGCAAAACCGAGGCTTTAACCCCCGACCTTCCAATCAGTACCCAAGCACCTTAACCACAGTGCTACTACTCCTCCATGCTGATGATGATAGCCTATTGCCAACATTGTTTATTTATTTTAAGCATAGCAACAAGCTGCCAAAAAAATTAAATAAAACATTATATAACATTATATAATATGTTACATTATATGAGGTATCTACAGTATTTCATATCAATTAATACAACACACAGTCACATTGTGACTTTGTAAGACTTTGTCTTTGTGTGTGGCACTCACTCACAAGACTGAATCAAGATGAGAAAATATGAAATAGAACCTGCATCCCTATTGGCCTTTTATGAGTAGGAATTTAGACCAAAGTAATATGCACTTCTCTGGCTCTTGGGTAATGATGCCATGAACAAGAGAAAATTAAGACAGTAGCACAAGACAGGAACACTGTTAATGAGTGGGTGCAAAGTACTGTAGGTAAAAAGTACCCATTCTGTGTTCACTTTCATGTCAGAGGTAGTGCTTACATAACCATCAATGAAAATATGCTAGTAAAACTATATTGTGTCTTATTTTTTAAATTTTTATATTTATATATTACAAATCGTCTTGATTGAATTGTATATATTTTGCTTTTACACACCTTCATGCAGGAATGTAAGATCTTTCTTAACCACGGGAAAGAGAGGAATAATTGGCAGCTGTATACTCTGGCTGCTCAGGATGTTGCGGTATTTGGCCATGTTGCGTGAGGGGTCAAAAATATCCTGCAGATCTCGAAAAAGCTTTTCATATTTGCTTGGAAGCTTCTCCCATGTGCCTCGTAGCCTAGCTACAGGGGCAAGATTGAGACCACTGAAGAAAAGTATGAATCCATACGTCCATGTCCATGTCCAAGTTTACACACACACACACACACACACACACACACACACACACACACAATCATTATTTAAATCAGCAACACCAATATTATGCCACATGATTAGAAACAAAATTTCCCCTCATTAATCATGGACTTCACAACAGCAAAATTAAAACGTAATTCTTTAAATGTGTGTAAATTGGCTGTGACATAAAACTGAAAAAAAGACGGCTAACGCTATGATTCTTTAGCGTGTTATGTCTAGCTTCAAGAATTTCTCTTAAAAGGATCTGTGTATATATATCGCGAATGCCTTCCCACCGGCACTCTCTCACCGGCTGCGCTTTTCTTCCCAAAGCCGCGCCGCGAGGCCCCCCAAGGGGGGAATTTGTTGTGCTCCAGATATTAGGGTTCGGCGACATAACCGATAAAAAATGCTTAGAAAAAGCGAGAATTTGGTGGTTCCACTTCAAAAACGTCGACTTAATAGGGTTGTCGAGGTAACCGAGGGCGAGATAAGCAGATTCCACTGTATATGTATACACAAACACACACACACATATACATACAGTAATCTCCCTCTAACTCCCTTTGGCTCTGTTCCAAAACTGCCTGTGATAAAAGAACGCCATCCCAAAAAAGCTTTTTTTAATGATTTAGGCTGTAAATCACCCTTGTACTATAGTGGGGGTGTTATCTGTATATATATATATATATATATATAAACTTCACATCTTAAACAGGGGTGCCAATAATTGTGGAGGGCACTGTATGGCTTCTTCTTTGAATGGGAGAGCTTTATTGTTATTTTATTAAGCTACATTTGTTATTACGGTGAACTGTGATAATAGACAATGATTCCTGGATGTGTTTCTACACCTAAGCAGTAAATTAAATTACAGGATTATGTCGGTCTTGAATGCAGTGCTACTTGAGAGCCCAAAAATTCAGTATTGATTTTTGCCTTTGTTCCTTCAGCACAGAGATTTCTCCAGATTCTTTAAATCTTTTCATTATTTTAGATACTGTAATACTTTAAATGATAATATATTGAACATTTTGCACAATTTTATATTAAGGAACCTTATTCAAAAATTGTTCCACAATTTGTAGATCAGGTTATTGATCTGTTCCCAATTAACCAAATTAGTTGCAAAATATTCTCCAGCTTTTTTTTTTTTTTTTTTCTCAGTCTTTTGTTGCACCCACAAAATACGAATTGCCAAATATATGCTAGAATTTCTAAAAATTTTAGATTCCTAATTTGGTATGTAGTATGTCAGTCACTATTGCTGATGTTAAAAATAAAAAACAATAGTTACCAAAAAAAAAAAAAGACTGAAATGACAAAATTATCCTTTACCCACCTTATGATGGCAAACATGGAATTGAAGTTCTTGCACTCACGGCACTGCAGTGCAATCTTGATGAAGTGCTTGATTGTCTTCATGCGCTTTAGTGCATTTGCTTCATGTAAAATCTCAGTGGCCACCCAGAAGGTCTCCTGGTTGATCAACTCCTCAAATTGTTTTAGATGACCATTGCTGGAGTTTAGCTTGAATAGACTGTCCACATAATCAGTAGACTCAATGTTCTGAAAGATATGAAAGTCACGCATGGACAGCTGGGCAGACACTTCCAGAGGGCTGAGCTGGAGAAGACTGATCTGACTCTCTTTTAGAAGCTCGTGAGCATCCTCAATTGAGCAGAGGGTTTCTGTTTCCATGTTGTTCTTTAGGTAATACCTGACCAAAGTAAGCACAGTACAAACTGTGACATTGCCTTGAAGTTACTAATGACAATAAATTAATGTTATTTGGGACCAAGTCATATTCTCCAATTTGAAAATGTTAGTCAGACTGGCCAGTTAGCAGTATACCAGCAGTTAGCAGTATAGAAGGATCTCTTACCTTTAAACAAGTTTTGTTGTATATTCAGTGGAAATAAAAGGTCTATACACATGTTAAAACTGCAGGTTACTGTGATATAAAAAGTGAAACCAAGACAAAACAGCTAAATCTGTTTCTACAAAACCTAAAACAAAAGATTGATTGAAAAGGTGTTCACATCCTTAAACAAATACTTTTTGTATTAAAAATATTTGTTTATAATAAACCACTGGGTAAGAGTCTACCTCATTTTACCAGTCTTTGCACATTTTACACATTTTATTTCACACTTCCTTAAAAAATTGCTTCATGTCCATCACTTTATACTGTAACTTTGCCCTTCTACAGGTTTTTATGTAGTATAATATAACTTCAGTTAAATTTAGTTACATTACTCATAAAAGTTTTATAGAAATCAGATAACATGTAATACTAAGTACTACTACTAATAAAATTATACAAATTAAAAAGCAAAGCAATACATCTGACTAAAAAAAAAAATAGTTTACTGTTTTTTACTTTTGACAGATAACAGTCCTGTAGCTTCTGTGTAGGTGATGAAAGTTGATTTAATATTGTTCGCATTAAGCAGGTTTTATTGGTTTATTTATTTTGGATTTAAATGGTGGCTTAACAGAAAATAGAAAAATTATCTGCGTTTATCTGACACCCACTAACACCAACAAAAACTTTAAGAAAGTAGACCAATTTAGGCAATCAAACTTAGATTGTATTGGATTAAAATCAGGCTTTTATGCGAAATAAGATTTTACCTGCCGTTGAGCTGGATCCGCTCTGCCAATTTGGACAATTGGTCTGGTAGACGACGCTGTTTAATGACACCTTCAGGAGTGACTGACACCTCACACAGAGAATAGGTCTCATGACCAGCAATGAGGCCAAACTCCTTAACTACATTTAAGACCACATCCTTGGCTGTAGTATCTTTGTTGATTATAATGTAGCAGCTCTGTTGGTCTGCTCTGAAAACACGTATGACCTGATCTGGTACATCTGTTAACAGAAAAGAAAACCTTAAACACATTAGAGATAAATAAATATTGAGAGAGTTTCAATACAGTAGGTCAGCTCAACCAGAAACAATATGATAAACTACTGCTTTCTATCTTCTTGTTTCTTTCTATGATCTTTTTACACATACATTTCTGGAGCATACTGGGTGAAGCCCTATCTTCACCACTTCTACTCTACTAAATTCAACATATAGGCCGCTCACCAACTCCGCTTTTCAGGTCTGTTCTGACCATACTGACAGGCACTTGCACAACTGACAGTGACAGCACCAACCTGTAGAAATACAGGTCATAAGTGACCAATTGCCAACAGTGGTGGTCTAACGGTACCAAGCCATTAAAAGTTCCAGAGAATTCTCAGCAACTTCCAGAACAGCGGCGAAACATCAACAACAGATGGCATTTTAACAATGGATAATCTCACAAAGCAGCTTTACAAAGGAAATAGATTTAAATTTTTTACATTTTACACAAATATACAATTTATCTATATTAACCTTCCAGATGCAGGTAACAGCTGTGAAACAGCTATGAAAAGCTGTTGGACCAGACAACATATAAGAATGTTCAGTAGATGGGCAGACCAGCTGTTCTGACTGACATTTTCACCATTTTGCTATGCAGTGCCATCATTCCAGAGTGCTTTAAGGTCAACATCATCGTTCCAGTGCCAAAGATTATTCAGTGTTCATGTGGCAATCAGTACTATCCTCAAGCATACTCATTATATTTTTGTGAGTCTGCCCACCTCCATTTACAACTGGATCCTGGACTTTAAGACTGTGAGATCTCATCCCTCTGCTGTTCTCACAGCTGACTAACAACTCTACAGCAATGCTTAGTCTTAGTTAGTGCTGGGTTGTCTAGGGTATTTCTATGTTTTTATATAGCATCTTGCTTCTGAATAAACAGTTTCATTTAACTTTGTACTTTTCCAGCTGTATATGGTTGAAATAGCAATTAAGCCACTTGACTTGAAAACATTTTTAATCTTAAGTGAGCTACTTAAGTAAAGATTCACTATGGGCCATCATTAAAGTGTTAGCACCAAATTAAAACATATGACTTTAACACAATGCCTCTATATAAATGCCTAATAAATCGAGCGTGATCAGAAAATAACACAGGTAGTATATTTGCTTTCACAAAGCTTCCTGAGTTTATGTCAGTTTTCAAAGGATAGCTCTTGTGATCTTAGATACTCGCTTATTTCGGTAACCTTTTATTAGTTCAATTTGTATAATTTTATATTTTTATTATTTTATAATGTTTGTGAGTTCAATACTGTAATTGTTGTTTACTTGAGCAAGTTGGTTAAGTTTTTTTTATTTATTTCCATCATGCCTTTGTATTGCACTTTCTGTTATGTCATCTGCATGAAGAGATGGAACGATGTTTAATTTTGTACCTTTTGACGTTATTAGCAATCAAAAAATTTTTTTTTTTTAATTACAAATTAAAAATCTAATGCATGTTTTCCATGTAATTGTATATGTGATGTTTTCTATATTCGTCCTGTTTATTTAATTCTATGGTGTTGATGTCCGAATTGATTGTGCATTAAGCATCTGTAAAAGAGAACTTCAGCTTTTCTGTTGTGACTAAGAGTAGCATAGGTAGTATAGGTAGATTGCGTGTAAAAAAAAAACAAAAAAAAACAAAAAAAGATTCTCTCTTCTTTAAATACACAGGTCACCAAAGTTTGCATACCGAGCAAGACGCAGTCAACATGGGGCTAAACTACATTCTGCAACACAATATAATACAATTTTGTTTCTGGTGTCCTTTGACAGCTATTTGGTCTTGGCCATAGTGGAGTTTGGAGTCTGACTGTTTGAGGTTGTGGACAGGTGTCTTTTATACTGATAATGAGTTCAAACAGGTGCCATTAATACAGGTAACAAGTGGAGGACAGAAGAGCCTCTTAAAGAAAAATTTACAGGTCTGTGAGAGCCAGAAATCTTTCTTTTTTGAAGGTGACCAAATACTTATTTTCCACCATAATTTGCAAATAAATGCTTTAAAAATCAGACAATGTTATTTTCAGGAATCTTTTTTCCCATTTTGTCTCTCATAGTTTAAGTGTACCTATGATGAAAATTTACAGGCCTCTCTCATCTTTTTAAGTGGAAGAACTTGCACAATAGGTGGCTGACTAAATACTTTTTTGCCCCACTGTATATCCAACCCACTAACATCATGAAGTGATAATCAGTAGTATTCAATTCAGGGCCATCATTTTATAAGGTCATAATGTCTGCCTGGTTGGTGTATATACAGCTCTTTTTTTTTATGTAGGTAGATCATTTTGACTTGGTCATTTTAAAAAATTGTTGGCAAGACGATTAAGTGTGAGCAACCCTGCTCTAGTATATTATTCTTGTTAATAAACAAAAACTTTATTTCATATGCCCTCAAAATTAAAAATGAGCATAAAGAGGTAGGAATCACCTGTGGGGTTTGAGAAACTAAGTGTGCTGGTTGTCGGTTGCTGTAAATCAGGGGTGCTGGAGGACAGACTGGGCATGATTGCCACACTGTGCCTGCACTGCTTTGTTCCAACAATGCTGTCATCCTGAGACTGGCCTATGCATGCATCACTAAGAGTAAAGGAAAGAAAAATATAAGAGAAGGAAACAGAAACATTTACAAAGAATGGGTTGTCAATCTCCTAGTAAATCATCTTGAGACTGACAACACACAGAGTGAGAGGAGGACAAGACTATGTGACCTTCATAAATGGATTTAAACAATGACACTCACTATTTTATAAATGTGTACTGATAAATTAGTTAGACTATAGATAAGGATGCAAGCCATGATACAATATAATTCATAATGCTATGGTTTTATATTTGACAGTACGACTCATTTTTACATAATAAACTAAGCTTTAATCATATAAGTACATTTAATTGTCCAAATATTGGCCTTGTAGACAGTGAATAAGCATTATATTAATATGCATCTAAAATAAAAATTTTGTTTGGTCAACTATTAAACTAACTATGAAAATGATCATGTCAATTTATTTCACTTATTGCCTTTTATATTGATGTATTGATTCAGATTTGTTAGGTCCTTTTACACAGGATTGGATATTTTCGGTGAATGTCTCTTTAGCCACCAATTTTAGTACTACATTGACTACAACTGTCAAGGGCTGGCTGGAGGGACCCAAATGCAGGCCCCTGACAGAGAGCTTAAAAAAAAAAAAAAAGGTATTTTAATTAGTAAACTGTGGAGTAACCAGGCGAATAGACAAAGAACACAAACAAAAGAACTGTGTAAATCCCAACAAACAATACAAGAAAAAAAAGTAAAAAAAAAAAACAAAAAAAAAAAACATCTATTTAGTCCGGGCATGCAGCAAAGAAATCCAGGCAAAAAAACAACAAAAATGTCCAAAAAAAACAAAAAGGCAGAGCAGGGAAATTAAAACAGTCCTAAAAACAGGCAGGCAAACTGGGGAAAAAAGGGCAGGAAAATTTCAGCAAGAATTGGGAAAGAAAGAGATAATTCGGCAGAGAGGGAGAGTTCTTGGGTTCCTTAAATGGCAGCTTGGGAAAACCTCAAAATGGCCACCGACCCGGAAGTGCACGTTGCAAAACCGGAAGACCGTGATAACAACAAATAGAACGACATTTGTGACCCTTATGCTCTTCCAGGAGTAAATTTATTACATATATTTATATGAAGAAATTCAGTAACCAAATAATAAATACCCACAAGATTTGATAAACTTACAATTGCTACATGAGCATTTGATGAGTAACCTATAACAGGTATATATTTCAAGTTAATGCTAGATTCTCATCTGCTTCTAACTGCAAAACCAATCAAATTCAGCCTAGATAAATAGCCTTTAGCAAAAACTGCACACCCAGATGTGTCTTGTTGCAAAATTTTACTTCTATATTAAAATATATCTAATGATTCACAAAAGAGGTGTCCTGGGATCTTGTAAGACCCAAGATAAAAGTAGTGATAGCAGAACTTCTTTTTATTGGAATACATGTCACTCTTGCTGAACAAAAAAGGCTATGTTGCTTTTATTAATACATTTTTTGTAACTGCTTTATGTTAAACTGGACCACAGTAATATAAATTACTACCTCGTGTATATTTTAGAACCTATATTCTAACCTACATCTATAAATATATCTGCTGAAATAGATTTGTTAGTAGATGTGGGAGTGGAGTGGAAGAAACATATAGAGGACGAGACATTTAAGCGAGATTTATAAACAGCACGTTTCATTTTTTAAGCAAATTGCATGTCGCCCTAAAAGCGACTTTTTCCCCAGCATCATTTGCTCTAATGTCATATGAACAGACTAGGGATGTCAATTTCGACAAATTCTCATGATCGATCGTCGTTTAAATTAACAATCAATTAATCGATTAATCGTTAACCTTCATACTGCAAGATGCGTCTACAGTAGTTATCGCATGAATTGTTGTGCAATGACACTAAAAAACGCAAGCGTCCTCCCACAAAGGAAGGGGTTTTTACTGTAAATAAAAGGCTAGTAGGATTATAAAATGAATCGATTGATCATTTCATATAATTATTTAATTCAAATACAATTACTAATATAATGCAGTCTCAGATGCACTCTGGCATATGAGCTGAGCGAAGCGGAGTGGTAATATTTCCTTAAGAGCGCAGAGCGCCTTTCTGAAGATTCCACTCCGCTCAACCCAGTTCATAATCCAAGCGTTCTGAGTGCATTTTATCTTGTGTATGCTTTTCACATGCTTAATAATTCATGTGTATTTTGTAAAGATCTACGCACATTTCATCTCGTGTGAGTGTGTGCGTTTGTGTTTTAATGAGCCTAATTTGAATATTCTATTGAACAACAACGGCAGCTATTTTCACTATGCACGTTAATGGTGATCATGCTTAATCGACCGTCGATAAGGTTTATCGATTAAAATATTTAGCGACAATTAATCGATCGTCGATTAATCGTTGACATCCCTAGAATAGACCCATATTAACATGGACATCTGTTGCTGTACATACTTCCACCTTGTAGGTGAAAAGTAACTAGGCATTAGAAATTGGTAATAATCCATGTTTCTAATATAAATTTATTAAAACAAATTGTACTTATTTACATATACATACAAGCAAGATTTATAAACAGAATTTTTTTTTTTGTTACCAAACTGCTCACTGCACTAAACCAGAAAATAAAACAGCTTTTTTCTTGCATCAATTTTTCTAATGTCATATGTACAGACTTACAGATTAACATCTGTTGGTGTACATAAGTGGACCGTGTTTTTGGTGTAGTTAAAGCAAAGGGCAATTTTCCAAAAATTAACAATAAAATTATCAGCCAATCAGTCAAAATAAAAGATGCCAGCCACTGTATTAATGCACAGTTGCCCTTCATAACCAATCTGTCCATTGTGCATTGGAGTGGTGGAAAAAAAAGAAAATAATTGGAAAAGCATGAAAAAATTATGCAAAGAACAAATCACAAGAACAAACAAATAGCGCAGAATGTAAAAAAATAAAATAAAAAAAAGTAACAAGAGCAAAAAAAAAAAGTAAAAAAGGGCAGAGTAAGTGTCTCTTACCCAAAAAATCCCCTGTGCATGTCAAGCCATGGTAAAAACAAGGAACAAGTGACCATGATTAAAACATGCATTAGGCAAAGCAGAGCAATATAAACTGTCCTGACAGCTCTCCTGCACACAAAGCATTGTGACTGACCCTCAGACAAGGGTGCTATTTTGTGATTTACATCTGATGTCCTTTCCCATAATACTCATAATATTAAGAATAATATTATTGGATAATAGCAAATAGCATTGTTCTGCCAATATTTGAATAAAATATTTGCAGTAAAACTATACTAACAATAATTACCAGTTCATATAGATCCACAAATCTAAAATATACTGTACCTGAAGGGCTTAGGAGGGAGAATGCTGAACCTTGTCTTTTCCATCATCTTTCGGATTTTGTAGCGTCCGGCTGACACTGTGTGGGCCTTCATTTTCTTATAACTTTTGCTGTCAGTGGGAAGTTCTATGTCACCAGGCATCTCAGCAATAGAGAAGCGGTTGCCCTTCATCTCAAAACATTTTGTAAAGTGGGGGGCTCCATTCTTCTTGTCATTCCGCACACAATTTTGAAGTTCTTTGAAGACTGGAGCAAGAATAATTACAATTTAGTCAATAAATGTAAAATTTCCCCTAACCCAGTAGAAGTTAATTATAATGTGATTTAGTATTAAACATACCAAAAATGTTCGTCTTTACAGTGAGACAAAGGTGAGTATTATTCCTTAAAATGTCAGCAGCTTTGGAGTAAGATATGTTTTCAAAATTTTGTCCGTTAATCTCTATTATCTGGGCAAAGCACACATGCAACCAGAAAGCGAGAAAGAAAAAAACAGTGTTAACACAAAATACAGCAAAAGAAAACACATTCATTCTTTTCTATTAATTTTAAAGTGAACATATAAAAATACAAAAGAAAAATATTTTTAAAAATGGAAAATTAAACATTTGGGTAAATAAACTGAGCTACGAAAATAATATTAATAAAGACTTCCATACAGGTATTTTGTGTCTTAGTAAAATCTTATTGTGAAAGTCGTTGCACCTGATCTCCTCTTTTCAGTTCAGCCTCAAAGGCCATGCTGTTTTCCTTTACGCTGTCTATGAAAATACCAAAACCCCTCTCACTGCCTCCTAGCAGGCTAAAAGGCAGTGGTGAGTCTCTGTTTGTCTTCTGCAGCATCACCTGGCGCAACTTGGCCTTAGCAGCCGAGGCCATGTTCAGCAAACGCAAATGACCATTCATTTTCTTTAAGTAAAGGGAAAAAGAGTTTTTATTGTAAAATATTCGGACTATATCTTGTGTGACATATCCCACCATGGTCCAACATTTGTGTGCATTTGTTAGGTCTTTATCTACAGTGGTGTGATGATTTCTTAGTTTTTTGCATGTTTGTCACACTTTAATGTTTTAGATCATTAAACTAATTTAAATATTAGTAAAAAAAAAATAACACAAGTGAACACAACATGCAGTTTTTAAATAAAGGTTTTTTTTTATTACTGGGGGAAAACAAAATCCAAAACTACATGGCCCTGCATAAAAAAGTCTTTGCCCCCCCCTTGATAAACTGTGGTTTATCACACCTGAGTTCAATTTCTCTAGCCACACCCAGGCCTGATTACTACCACACCTGTTTGCAATCAAGAAATCTCTTAAAATTACCTGCCTGACAAAGTAAAGTAGATCAAAAGATCCTCAAAAGCTAGACCTCAAGCTGAGATCCAAAAAAACTTAGATACAAATAAGAAAGAAAGTAATTAAGATCTATCAGTGTAGAAAAGGTTATAAAGCCATTTCTAATGCTTTGGGACTTTAGGAAACCACAGTGAGAGCCATTATTCACAAATGGCAAAAACATGGAACAGTGGAGAACCTTCCCAGAAGTGGCCAGTGACCGAAAATTACCCCAAGAGCAAAGCAACGACTCATCCAAGAGGTCACAAAAGACCCCAAAACAACATCCAAACAACTGCAGGCTTTACTTGCCTCAGTTAAGGCCAGTGTTCATGACTCCACCATAAGAAAAAAAACGCTGCTAAGCAAAAAGAACATAAAGGCTCTTCTCAGTTTTGCTAGAAAACATCTTGATTATCCCCAAGACTTTTGTAAAAATACTCTGTGGACTGACGAGAAAAAACGTAACTTTTTGGAAGGTGTGTGTGGAAGGACACACCCTTTTTGGAATGTGTGTCTGCCGTAAAAGTAACATTAATTTTAGAAAAAGAACATTATACCAGCAGTAAAATATGGTGGTGGTAGTGTGATGGTCTGAGGCTGTTTCACAGCTTTAGGACCTGGAAGACTTGTTGTGATAAATGGTCACGTGATAAAACCATAAATTCTGCTGTTTACCAAAAAATCATGAAGAAGAATGTCCGGCCATCTGTTCATGACCTCAAGCTGAAGCGAACTTGGGTTCTGCAGCAGGACAATGATCCAAAACACCACCAGCAAGTCCACCTCTGAATGGCTGAAGAAAAAAAATGAAGACTTTGGAGTGGCCTAGTCAAAATCCTGACCTGAATACTACTGAGATGCTGTGGCACCTTAAAAAGGCTTTTTATGCTCGAAAACCTATCAATGTGGCTGAAATACAACAATTCTGCATAGATGAGTGAACCAAAAGTCCTCCGCAGTGCTGTAACAAATTCATTGCAAGTTATCGCAAACACTTGATTGCAGTTGTTGCTGCTAAGGGTGGCCTAACTAGTTATTCGGTGTAGGGGGCAAACACTTTTTCACACAGGGCCATGTAGTTTTGAATTTAGTTTTCCCTCAATATTAAAACCCCTCATTTAAAAAGTGCATGTTGTGTTTACTTGAGTTATCTTTTACTAATATTTAAATTAGTTTGATGATCTAAAACATTAGAGTGTAACAAACATGCAACAAAAATAAGAAATCAGGACACTTTTTCACACCATCGTATATATCACTATTGACTTCACCAGTGACAATAGTAAAATTAAATCTCACCGCTTCATCCAGCAAATTTTCAAAGTCTTCTAGAAACTGTGTCATTGAAGGGTTTCCTTCAAAATCATTAAAATGATTGTTCACCCATAACAACACTATCCGTGTAACCTGCATAAAGAATAAGACATTAATAACTCCAATTAAAACCAGATTAAAAAAAAACAAAAAAAACAATGGTTATCTTCGGCATCTAAAAGTGGGAATAACTCCGTTACTTTCAAACATGCAGACATATACACACACACCGTGTCTCTCAGATTGTCCACTTTGAACCACTCTAGTAGCTTATTGCCCACTTCCATGGGGCTGGAAAGGAACGTTCGATAGGTGAGGAGGAAATCTTCGATGTAGGTCGGATCTACTACTGAGGGTTCCTCCACTAAGTGCATTATCAACCTTTCTGGAGTGCCCTAAGTCACAGTAAAATACAGAAATACCATATAAAGCAAACACCATATAATTATAAAATAAGACAACTTGTTTTCACTTCTTTAATAAAAATTAAGGAGGGCAAAGGGGAAAGATCTGGAAGGAAAGGCAGAAAGAGTAGGTTAGATTAACCAGTAAAGAAAGAAAATTAATATCTATAAATATTTGTTAATGGCTCGTACTGCTGAAAGTTAAGTTATCTCTGTCAAACAGCCCCAAGTACCCAATAAAAACACAATTTAGTAGACAGCCATACATCCTAGGATAAACTAACAAAGTAAATTAAATTCTTTTATCCCCAGAAGCAGCTAGATTTAATGAGGCCTGAAAATGTACCTTAGTTCAAAAAACACCAGGTGTGTTATATTTAAAATGTACATGGTATGACAATAAGATTTCACAGTTAACTTATAACACTATTTAAAAGCCCACAATTAGATATACAATTATTTGAAAACATCTATTTAAAAACGCACAAAACATTACACATACTTTTATGTATAGCACATGTGATGTAAAGATAAATAATTGCTTACACTGTTAGCATTTATCATGTTATAAGATGAAAGAGACAGCAGCTGCCAGGAAAGGTAGCATGCTGACCCCATCCTCCAAACCACATGAAATTATAACTAATGCAAAAATGTGCAATGTTGCATACACAAAATAAATCAAACCTGATAACAACTGCATTGATGCGGATGTTTCCACCACAGGGCTCCAGACAAAAACAAAAAACAAAAAAATAAATAAAAACATTAAGGAGCCATTGGCTCCTATGTACGAAAGCGCATTGCATTTACAAAGAAAACAAAAATTCACAGAAAGGATCTTAGTATCTCATAATTACGACCTACTAACTCATAATTATGAGAAAAGTTGGGGCAGTCTGTGGAAGGGGAGTGTTTTAGCGCAACACACCGGATCTGACGTTACTGCATTTTTTGAGCAAAAATGGAGATGTAGAAGCTATCATATGGTTTATCTTGATGACTGTAAATGTTAGTGTTAAAATGGTTCTCTAAACAGATTCCTGTTATCTGTCCAGTGTCTACAGGATCTTTACGATGTGAGGTATACAAGAATTCTTTATCTGGGCTCACACATCTCCTGTTATTATGTCTTCTCACCCATCAGGACGTTTAAGCTCTTTTTTTTCCAGTGTGTGTATATATATATATACTTGTCTGTTATCTGCATTAAATTAAAGAAAAACATATGTGCCATGCTGTGTGCTTCTTTCCTGATCAGAAAAGGCACCACGGGAATCGTAGATCGCTGGAACACCTCTCCAAGAATGAAGTTTTGTTTGGTCATAATAAAAATCTTAACAGTGTATTAGTTTAATTAGCTACTGGACATTTTCTGACCTGCCCCTCCTGCTAATTAATTTTAATTAAAAAGTTACGATAATTCTTGCTTCAGTTAACAGACACGGGGCATTAACTATTATTCTTATTGTATTTTAACATTGACTACCAATATGTGTTACACATTCTGACTGTCCACTTGATAAAACAAACTTTTATCAAGTGGACAGTGGACAGTCAGAATGTGTAACACATATTAGTAGTCAATGTTAAAATATTTAATAATTTTAATAATAATAATAATAATAATGATCAAATCCTCAGATGTTCAATAATAATAATAATAATAATAATAATAATAATAATAATAATAATAATAATAATAGTTAATGCCCCGTATCTATCAACTGAAGCAAGACTTACCATAACTAAATTAATTAGCAGGAGGGGCAGTCAGCAAAGTAATGTCCAATAGCTAATTCAAATAATATACAGTCATTAAGCTAGACCATATGATAAGTGTTACATCTCCATGTCCATTGGGCGCTTCCGAACAAAAAATGCAGTAACGTCAGATGTAACGGTGTTATGCGCTAAAACGATCCCCTGCCACAGACTGCCTCAACTTATCTCATAATTATGAGATACTAAGTCATAATTATAAGTAACTAAGTCATAATTATGGGATCAGTATCTCATAATTATTATAAATTATTATAAATTAATTATTTATAATAATAAATTGTAATAGGTTAGTAAGATATAATGAGATAATAAATCGTAATAAGTTACTAAGTCTTAATTATAAGATAATAAATGTAATAAGTTAGTAAGTCATAATTATGAGATAATAAATCGTAATAAGTTAGTAAGTCTTGATTATGAGAATTATGAGATCCTTTTTGTGATTTTTTTTCTTTGTGAATGCAATGCGCTTCCGTAAAAACAACAGGTGCCAAATTATATTATAAAATGCCACACAAAAAAGAACTGAAAAATGTAAACTATTTACTTTCAGTCATCCTACACAATTATGTGAAAAGCCATTCCTCAGAGAACATGGACATAGAAAGTCATAACATGCGGATTTTACGATCATAACGTGTAAATTTAAATGGTCACAGATGGGGATCTTGGCAAAAATATTACTTGCAAATTAATATTTTTAGTCGCAGTCTGGAGCCCTGAACCACCAAGTCTAGCTCATCTTGTTACTAATTTGTATGCTAGAAATACTTTTTAAATATATATCAAATATGAAGTAACTTGGAAAAAGGGGCAGTGGCGACAAAGTCAAGTATTATCTGTGGATAGAGAGGTGGTGGGTTGAACTGGCAAGCATGATGATTCTCAAACACTTATTTGAGTTTACTTGTGCTTTTAGTAGCTGCCATAAGGGCAAAAACTTGGAAACATGAAAGCTGTGAGTTAATGGTCACTTTAGAGTTGCATGTTTAATTGAGATGTACAATACAGTTAAAAGGGCAAACTTATTTCATTTGGAAGCCTCACTAAGAGAAAGAAAGTACATATAGAAGGAGTATCTGACCATCAATTTGGCAGTCCTCTGACTCCAGTTCTAACTAACATAAACCCACTGCTTTTTTTTCTTTATATATGTTACTTTTGGGTGAAATTATTATTAAACATGACAGTATCTTCCATTGCTAGTATGTAGTATCTCGTATGTTTTATACAGTGGATGCTTTAGTGGAATTTTATTTTGTGTAACTTTAATCAGTGGAACTTTAATCTGCTAAATTCTAATAACCACATGAAGCTAGAGGTAAACCTGCTGATTACATAGTATCTCTGGATGGTATTTCTTTCTCATTATGTATAGAAGTAAAAGATCCTTCATGTCTTTGTTATCTTATGGCTCTTCCTTTTAGTTATGCTGCTTAATTTAGTCTGGCTGGAGTCCCTTCTTTTACCCTGATCACAATGTATAATGTATTTAACTTTTATCTAACAATACGAATACACAATCATGCTTACTTCTTTCCCTGTCACCACTCTACTCTCTCTCCCTCCATCCCTAAACATGCTCTATTTCTTCTTTTCGGATCTGCCTGATTGGTCCCGATGCCCTAAATGCCTTAAATCTGGTTCGATTTCTCTACTGTGCAGCTGAAGTTGGTTCCACATGAATAGCCTAAAGATCAATGACGTTTAACTCAAGAACTATAAGGATGAATTACCCACATTATAATGGGTTCTCTTTGTCCGGTTCCTTTCAAAGTTTTTCATCTCATTGAGTTTTTTTTACTTGCCACAGTCACCACATGAGGAAAAAACTTAAAAATAAACTTAAAAGCACTCAACTTTTTATTACATAGTTATAACTTCTCTATAACTATCTCTCCAACACTGCTTTGGGACAATATCCAAGTGTTATACACACTGAACTAAATTTAATTACTGAAGAGTACCTTTTCCCATATTTTGTGATTTTACTCCACTCTTATGGTTCAAACAAATAAAGGATGCCAACGAATTAATTATTTGTCTACTCAATTTTGAGGTGGTCTGCAACCCTTGATGTTGGTGTCAAATTACCAGGATAGGGTGGGGGGTATTTATTTTTCCCCACCTGGTTTCTGAATGTTATTTAAAACTACAGTTTTAAATCTGTTGCATTTTTGATAGATAGATAGATAGATAGATAGATAGATAGATAGATAGATAGATAGATAGATAGATAGATAGATTGATTGATTGATTGATTGATTGATTGATAGATTTTAAGGTAGTTAAAATATCATCAATAGTAGAATAACCTTACCTTGATGACTATGTGGCCTTTGCATGTGCCACTACGATCCAGCTCACGATACTCTTTTACCATGACAATCTCACCTTCTTCCTCCACCTTTTGCATGTTTTTCTCCATGTGGTTTAGAATGCGCCAGTAGTCCTCCTGAGCAATGCACACCAGCTGAACCAAAACAACACAAGACAACAGTTTTAATTCGGAGAAGAGTATATCACTCTTTGAGCAGCATTCTTATAGCAATTATCATAGATAAACCTTTTACATTCCACAACCTAGACATGTCAATTTTTCAACAACAACAAAAAAAACCTTTACATTTTATTGACTTTTCCAAGATTTCCAGGACTGTAGGTGTTTGCAACATACAGTCACCCCAAAGTCAGTACTTCAAAACCATAGAGAACTAGCATAATAATAAAAAAAATTATATTAATAATAATAATAATAAAAAACATAGATTATTTTAAAATTATTCTACCTTTGACGGCATTATAAGAAGTAAATTCAGCAAAAACCTTGCTGACAAGTTTGGGTACAGGAATTACATATTTGCATTTTTGGTAGACTGCAAAAAAAAAAAAAAAAAAAAAAGATATTGTATATAGGTAATCTATGGGGTATTGTGAAGAGGAAGATGCAAGACACCATACCCAAAAATGCAGAAAAGCTGAAGACTGCTATCAGAGCAACCTGGGCATTAACACCCCTGTGAGGTGGGTGGATTATCTCGGCAAAGAAAAAATGCTCACTAGACAGATTTGTGAATAATATTTAAGAGAAATAGGCCTTTTGTGTGTATAGATCTTTGAATCCAGCTAAAGAAAAACGAGGGCAAAAACAAAAGTGTTGCATTTATAATTTTTCTTTCAGTGTATATGCACTGAAAGAAATTATAAAAGCAACACATATGAATATACAGTGAGGAAAACAAGTATTTGAACACCCTGCTATTTTGCAAGTTCTCCCACTTAGAAATCATGGAGGGGTCTGAAATTGTCATCGTAGGTGCATGTCCACTGTGAGAGACATAATCTAAAAAAAAAATCACAATATATGATTTTTTAACTATTTATTTGTATGATACAGCTGCAAATAAGTATTTGAACACCTGAGAAAGTCAAAGTTAATATTTGGTACAGTAGCCTTTGTTTGCAATTACAGAGGTCAAACGTTTCCTGTAGTTTTTCACCAGGTTTGCACACACTGCAGGAGGGATTTTGGCCCACTCCTCCACACAGATCTTCTCTAGATCAGTCAGGTTCCTGGACTGTCGCTGAGAAACACGGAGTTTGAGCTCCCTCCAAAGATTCTCTATTAGGTTTAGGTCTGGAGACTGGCTAGACCACGCCAGAACCTTGATATGCTTCTTACAGAGCCACTCCTTGGTTATCCTGGCTGTGTGCTTCGGGTCATTGGGTCTCTAACTAAGGGAAGAAGGGTGTTCCCCAAAATCTCGCAATACATGGCCCTGGTCATTCTCTCCTTAATACAGTGCAGTCGCCCTGTCCCATGTGCATAAAAACACCCCCAAAGAATGATGCCACCACCCTCATGATTCACAGTAGGGATGGTGTTCTTGGGATGGTACTCATCATTCTTCTTCCTCCAAACACGTGTAGTGGAATTATGACCCAAAAGTTCTATTTTGGTCTCATCTGACCACATGACTTTCTCCCATGACTCCTCTGGATGATCCAAATGGTCATTGGCAAATTTAAGACGTGCCTGGACATGTGCTGGTTTAAGCAGGGGAACCTTCCATGCCATGCATGATTTCAAACCATGACGTCTTAGTGTATTACCAACAGTAACCTTGGAAACGGTGGTCCCAGCTCTTTTCAGGTCATTGACCATTGAGACCACATGGGGTGAGATCTTGCATGAAGCCCCAGTCCGAGAGAGATTGACAGTCATGTTTAGCTTCTTCCATTTTCTAATGATTGCTCCAACAGTGGACTTTTTTCAACAAGCTGCCCGTAGCCCTTTCCATCCTTGTGGAGGTGTAAAATTTGGCTTTAGTGTCTTTGGACAGCTCTTTGGTCTTGGCCATGTTAGTAGTTGGATTCTTACTGATTGTATGGTGTGGACAGGTGTCTTTATGCAGCTAACGACCTCAAACAGTTGCATCTAATTTAGGATAATAAATGTAGTGGAGGTGGACATTTTAAAGGCAGACTAACAGGTCTTTGAGAGTCAGAATTCTAGCTGATAGACAGGTGTTCAAATACTTATTAATTTTTTTAAGATTATGTCTCTCACAGTGGACATGCACCTACGATGACAATATCAGACCCCTCCATGATTTCTAAGTGGGAGAACTTGCAAAATAGCAGGGTGTTCAAATACTTATTTTTCTCACTGTATATACATTTAAGAACAAAGGCAAAATTATAAAAATTTGTATTATTGTCTAAATATTTATGTGATTGAATTTCTGATGTAAAGACATCCCATTCAATAAACCTCTATTCCCTCTCCCAATCTTTGCAATTTATCGTAGAAAACGGTCCTGCTCAATATAGATCACTGTGGACTATTCTATTAGACGTTATCCCATTTAGTTTCAGATCGCATCCCAGGCACAATATATGGTACAGTTAGTGGTATGAAAGCCAAATGATGCAAAAGTTGCAATCTGTTACAAAGGCACACTTTTAATTGTATAGATTTGGGAGTTTATGATGATTTACTTGTATTCACCACCATGAATGAAGTTTACTGACTATGGACTATTTTAATGAAATGATAAACTGACATTTAATCATTAAACGCAACTGAATGAGTAGCGATGAAATGTACCTGGCAGTCATCCCCTTTTGTGCGCACCTCTCCATTTATATGCTGCTTTACCAATGAGGCTGAGATCCCAAAGCTGTTCCCCATGCAGAGAATTTCTGCTCGGTTGTCTCCGAAAATGATCTCTACTGCTCCATTCAGAATAACATACCACTGCTCCAACTAAAAAAGGAAACAAATCTATCGTTACCGAACAAATAACAGTAATATCTTACATCATTAGCAAGTAAGCCAAATGAGAATATCATGTTGGGTATGTGTGGCACTTGAGAATATATTTTATCAAAAGGCTACTGTAGCTAACCATTTTATAATACAGTTTAAGAAACCTGATATCACTACAGATATTATCAAAGGTGTAAAGTAACAAATTACATTTACTTACAATATTAAACAAAACAATAGTCATGCCCCAAAAACTACTGTGCTAAAATTACAAGAAAGCTGGAGATGGGAAAGGAAGATACAGTGAAGTGGTGTAGACCCAGCTGAAAACAAAACATTATGCTGAAGTTGGACTTGAAGGAAAACCCCTTGAGTTTTTTATGCTACCACATTGGCTTTAAATGCAACAAAGACTACAATTTTATTATGTAGTGTAAGCTGTGTTTGCCCAAAGGGACTGAACTAGCATCTTATAGATCTCAATATCAAATCTGCCCAAGCTTGAAGAGGTATGTTATATAATTAATCCACTGGTAGATGAAAATAAGTTTTTATAGTTTAATAAGAGGCTTTTTTTTTCAAAATTGTCAAAAAGACATTGGAAAATTTCAGTGTTAATTTTGGTTAGTGCTATCAATCTTCTGGCAACTAGTTATTAATTATGAAAATGCTAACAATGTCCAATTACAGTACCAACTGCTTGAATGTATACAAAGTCGTATCATTATTTACAGTCACATCAAAATGATCAACTGTGTAAATGTTAGAGGCGTTTTTGAAGTTGGGTTGTATGACCAGTGGTGCTTGAACGTTTGTAAAGCCTTTTTATTTCTGCAAAAATATGACTAAAAACACAAGATTTGACAAGCAGTTAATGTAAACCCAATTAAACAAATGAGGCAAAAATGTTATACCTGGTCATTTATTTATTGAGAAAAAAGATCCAGAAGTTAATATGTGAGTGGCAAATTATGTGAACCTCTTGGATTAGCAGTTAATTTGAAGTTTTTGAATTGAGTCTATCTATTTTCAATCAATGGGATGGCAATTAGGGGTCAGTGAGTGTCCAGTTAAATGAAAGAGATCTTTTAAAGTCTTATCTTCACAACACATGTTTGTGGAAGTGTATTATAACATGAACAAAGACCTCAGAAGAAAGGTTGGTCTGGAAAAAGTTACAAAACCATCTTTAAAGAGCTTGGACTCCACACATTCGCAGTCGGACAGATTGTGTACAAATAGAAACAATTTAAAAACGCCCTCCCTATCCCTTTATTAGGAATATGGCATTAGATATAGATTAGGCGTATCTTTCACTATTTTTCATAGTCATGTTCATAAGGTTGATTTTATGAATCCACAATTTATTATTTATTGTTTGAAAATGTTTTACTGATAATCAGGTAGTCTTTTGCGATTGTTGCTCGTCAGACTGTACTGAACTTGATCGCCATGTATCACTGTAAGATCTTAGTTGTCATAATGTCAGACTGTATCTTCTTCTTCTTCTTTCGGCTGCTCCCATTAGGGG
>MU551519.1:5126-21055 GCA_024362625.1 Silurus asotus
CTGTAGGGTCTTGCGATCTGAGACGGTGCAGTTCCCAAACCAGGCAGTGACGCAGCTGCTCACGATGCTCTCTATGGTCCCTCTGTAAAACATGGTCAGGATGGGGGGAGGGAGATGGGCTTTCCTCAGCCTTCTCAGAAAGTAGAGACGCTGCTGGGCTTTCTTGGTGATGGAGCTGGTGTTAAGTGACCAGGTGAGGTCATCCGCCAGATAATCACCAAGGAATTTGGTGCTCTTGACGATCTCCACTGAAGATCCATCGATGATCAGCGGAGAATGGTCACTCTGTGCTCTTCTGAAGTCAACAACCATCTCTTTTGTTTTGTCAACGTTCAGAGACAGGTTGTTGGCTCCACACCAGGCTGTTAGCCGTTGCACCTCCTCTCTGTATGCTGACTCGTCATTCTTGCTGATTAGACCCACCACGGTCGTGTCATCAGCAAACTTGATGATGTGATTCGAGCTGTGCGTTGGTGCACAGTCGTGAGTCAGCAGAGTGAACAGCAGTGGACTAAGCACACAGCCCTGGGGGGCCCCAGTGCTCAGTGTGGTGGTGCTGGAGATGCTGTTCCCGATCCGGACTGACTGAGGTCTCTCGGTCAGGAAGTCCAGGATCCAGTTGTAGAGAGAGGTGTTCAGGCCCAGTAGTCTCAGCTTCTCGATCAGGTGCTGGGGAATGATGGTGTCACACTCAGTGGTGTTGAAGAGGTGCTGGATGATTGGGCAACTACTGCAGGAGTGATAAGGGAGACAGATAGAATGGTACTTGGTGTGAGATCTGGAAATAGAAATGATGACAAAGAGACGAAGTGCAGGAGAGCAGAAGGAGAAAGAGGTTGGAGAAACAGAATTGGGATAGACAGAGAGATGAGAAAAGAAGGCAGGAGTACAAGGAGATGCGGCAGCAGGTGAAGAGGGATGTGGCGAAAGCCAAGGAAAAGGCATATGAGGAGCTGTAGGAGAAGTTGGACACTGAGGAAGGAGAAAAGGATTTGTACCGATTGGCCAGGCAGAGGAACCGAGCTGGGAAGGATGTACTGCAAGTTAGAGCAGTAAAGGATGGAGAGGGAAATGCGTTGACTAGTAACGAGAGTGTGTTGAGAAGGTGGAGGGAGTATTTTGAGCAGCTGATGAATGAGGAAAATCAGAGAGAGAAGGTTGGATGGTGTGGAGATGTGAAGCAGGAAGTGGATAGGATTAGTAAGAAGGAAGTGAGAGCAGCGATTAAGACCAGGTTGGACCTGATAGCATACCGGTAGAAGCATGGAGATGTTTAGAACCAGATTGTTTAACAGGATTCTGGAAGGTCAGAAGAAGACTGAGGAATGGAAAACGAGTGTGCTGATACTGATCTTTAGGAATAAGGGAGATGTGCAGACCTGCAGTAACTACAGGGGAATTAAGTTGATCAGTCACACCATGAAGTTCTGGGAAAGAGTAGTGGAAGCCAGGCTGAGAGAAGAGGTGACCATCTATGAGCAGCAGTATGGTTTCATGCAGAGGAAGAGCACCACAGACGCATTATTATATAAGTATAGAGAAGGTCAGAAGGAGCTGCATTGTGTGTTTGTGGATTTAGAGAAAGCGTATGACAGGGTGAAGAGAGGAGTTGTGGTATTGTATGAGGAAGTCTGGTGTGTCAGAGAAGTATGTGAGGAAGGTGCAGGACATGTATGAGAACAGTGTGACAGCAGTGAAGTGTGCAGTAGGAACCACGGACTGGTTCAAGGTGGAGGTTGGACTGCATCATGGATCTGAACCCTTTCCTGTTTGAGTGGTGATGGACAGGTTGAAGGACGAGGTCAGATATGAGTCTCCATCGACTATGATGTTTATAGATGATATTGTGATTTGTGGTGGGAGTAGGGTGAAGAAGAGCCTGGAGAGGTGGAGGTACACGTTGGAGAGAAGGGGAATGAAAGTCAGTAGGAGTAAGACAGAGTACATGTGTGTGAATGAGAGGGAGGGCAGTGGAGGGGTGCGGTTGAGGGAGAAGAGGGGAAGAAGGTGGAGGAGTTCAGGTACCTGGAGTCAACAGTACAGAGTAATCGAGAGAGTGTTAGAGAAGTGAAGAAAAGAGTGCAGGCAGGGTGGAGTGGGTGGAGAAGAGTGATAGCAGGAGTGATTTGTGATAGAAAAGTATCTGAGAGTGAAAGGGAAAGTTTATAGGACTGTGGTGTTAGGTGTTATAGAGATCTGTAGGCCTGAATGGAAGTATGTGTGTGAACACACAGCATGGTACCAGGTCGGATATCAGTGTGTGATTTGGGTTCCAACATTTTCACTCAGCAGCAGCAGGCCATCGGGGTGTGTCATCTTATTGACTCAGGTTTCTTACAGCAAAATGTTATGTAACACACACACACACACACACACACACACACACACACACACACACACACATTGAGACACATTGCAATGTCAAAATCACTGGACAGTGTCCAGAACAACCACACCAATGTTCACAGTCACAAACTGCTAAATTTCCCGTAGTGATAAAACTGTACCCTGTACCTCCATTTACACCCCCTTTCACACCTCCTCTCACACTGTACCCTGACCTCCTCTAACACCTCCACTCACTGTACCCTGACCTCCTCTCACACCTCCACTCACTGTTCCCTGACCTCCTCTCACACCTCCACTCACTGTACCCTGACCTCCTCTTACACCTCCACTCACTGTTCCCTGACCTCCTCTCACACCTCCACTCACTGTACCCTGACCTCCACTCACACCTCCACTCACTGTACCCTGACCTCCTCTCACACCTCCACTCACTGTACCCTGACCTCCTCTTACACCTCCACTCACTGTACCCTGACCTCCTCTCACACCTCCTCTCAAACTGTACCCTGACCTCCTCTCACACCTTCACTCACTGTTCCCTGACCTCCTCTCACACCTCCACTCACTGTTCCCTGACCTCCTCTCACACCTCCACTCACTGTACCCTGACCTCCTCTCACACCTCCACTCACTGTACCCTGACCTCCTTTAACACCTTCACTCACTGTACCCTGACCTCCTCTCACACCTTCACTCACTGTACCCTGACCTCCTCTCACACCTCCACTCACTGTACCCTGACCTCCTCTCATACCTCCACTCACTGTACCCAGACCTCCTCTCACACCTCCACTCACTGTACCCTGACCTCCTCTCACACCTCCACTCACTGTACCCTGACCTCCTTTAACACCTCCACACACTGTACCCTGACCTACTCTCACACCTCCACTCACTGTACAGTGATCTTCTCTCACACCTTCACTCACTGTACCCTGACCTCCTCTCACACCTCCACTTACTGTACCCTGAACTCTTCTCACACCTCCACTCACTGTACCCTGACCTCCTCTTACACCTTCACTCACTGTACCCTGACCTCCTCTCACACCTCCACTCACTGTACCCTGAACTCTTCCCACACCTCCACTTAATGAACACTGACCTTCTCTTACACCTCCACTCACTGTACCCAGACCTCCTCTCACACCTCCACTCACTGTACAGTGACCTCCTCTCACTCTTTTTTTTTCATCAAAGCAAACTTGAAAAGTGTTACAAAGAGGGAGGTCTTCACCTGTCACTTAAAGATGTCCACTGTTCAGACATCTAGGGGAAGTTCATTTAAATCTGATATGTAAAGCAATTGGAAGCCAGTGGAGGGAGCAGCAGTGTGAGAAAACTTGGGCAGGTTGAACACAAGTTGCGCAGCTGCATTTTGGATCATGTGCAGTGGACGAATAGCTGCACTTGTCCAGCCTTGTAATGACAAGAGACTGAACAAGCACTTGGGCAGCCTGTGTGGACAGAAATAGTTGAATTCTTTGAATGTTGTAGAGAAAAAATCAACAGAAACTAGCCACATTAGCAACATGTGAGGAGAAGGACAGTTGATAGTTACCCCGAGGTTGTGAGCAGTGGCTGAAGGGGAGAGCAGAGAGTCATGAAGAGTTATTTGAAGATCTTGACCTGGAGCTGAATCACCTAGGATGACCAGCAGTTCTGTTTTACTGGGGTTGTGTTTTAATTTAGAAGCATCCATGAAGATAAACTTTATTGCCAGAAGTATTGGGTCACTGGTCATTAATATGTTATTTTTGAGCATTGCAATTACACATTTAGTCCCAATTTGCTCTTATAATTCCTTCCACTCTTCAGGGAAGATGTTCCACTAGATTTTGGAGTGTGCTTATGGATAATTGTGCAGCCACAAGGGTATTATAAAAGGCAGGTACTGATGTAGGTGAGGAGACCTGGGGTGAAGTCAGCATTTCAATTCATCCCAAAGGTGTTTAATAGGGTTGAGATCAGAGCTCTATAGCAGGCCATTCAAGATGTTCCTTTCCAAAGCATGTAAACCAGATCTTTAAGGAGCTCGCTTTGTGCACAGGGGGATTGCCATGCTGAAACAGGTTTGGATTTCCAAGTTTAGGTAAATTAAAAATGTTCTTATAATGCATCTAAAGACGTCATGTACAATTGTGTACCTTCAGCTTTGTGGTAACAGTTTGAAAAAGAACCACATATAGCAGGAATGTCAGGTGACCCAATTCTTTAGGCCAGGGGGGCCAACCAGTCAGAGACCGAGATCCACATTTTTTACTGTGTTACTGCAAAGAGCCACATCATACACATGGACACACATGAACATCACCCATCCCTTCCTCTTACACACACACACACACACACACACACACACACACACACCTCTGCTCAGCCAGATTTATTGTAAATGTCACATACCAACTTAATGACAGAAATTGACTTCTACAGTTTTAAGACCACAGAACAGTCATTTTCAACAATGAACACTGCACTGTCTCACACACACAAACTCTTTTTAACCAAGTCTACAAACAAAAATATAATCATTTACAATAGCGTTGTTCTTTTACTCTGCATGTTACTTAGTGGGACTTTTGGCATCTTTGCCTTGAACAATCCCCTTCAAATCTGCCTCGTATTCCGTTGTTGCCACTCGAAGCAATTCTTTCACGTGTGTGTCAGTCAGAACAGATCGAATTAATGTTTTTACAAGGGGCCACATGAGAAAGCTGAATTGTGTCAGAGGGCCACAGCAACGATTATATTTTAGGGATGCACTGAAATGAAAATTCAATTCAAAAGTCAATGAAATCCATAATTTTTTGTGTTCTGCCTTTTGCCTTTTGAAAAACTTTCCTGCCCTTCAAAAACATCCTCTACAGACGGAGTGCGCATGCTCAGATTGACTTTACTTTACTGCGCCGTGTTCTTCTCATATTTAGAAGGCAATCGGGATGTTTGGATTTCAGGTGATAAATTAAACCCGACTTGGAGAAACTCTTTGCAGATTTCTCTTTGAACTTTCAGCATGGCATGTTCTGCACATCACTCTCCACACACCGCACACATGTTGCTCTTATCCAGATACCAGTGTGCTGCTGCGCTTTTTTATTGCGTCATTACAATTGTGTTTCGTCTGATATACCGCAAAGTTTTCCAGTAGGGGCACAAACTCATTCAAGTCTTAAAATACCGTATTGAACTCAAGTGAAGCGAACACGCACATTAAAAACAAACACACACAAACTTTGATATGAACGTAAGAGCAGCATGAAACCAGCCAAAGAGCCGCATACAGGTTGGGAGCCGCGGGTTGGCCACCCCTGCTTTAGGAAATATAGTGTATGTCCCTCAAGCATGCCAAGAGCCGAGCGAAAGCTGTGGCATCTAGTGGAGGAAGGGAGAAAATTATCAGCATAGCAGTGAAAAGAAAAACCATGTAAGGATATGACTTCACCTAGAGAATGAATATAGGAAGGGTGCTGAGCCTTGTGGGTCACCAGTCTGCATGGAGCAGATGTTGACTTCCTCCATGTTCCATGTTAACCAAAATGTACAAATTCTCAGGAAGTCTGTTTAAGAAACCTGATTAACATTAAAACAGATATAACTAAATGCAGAGCAGCACATCTGATCTAAAGATAGTGGAAGATCTTCCAAACCTTACAAGTCAAGAAGCTATATATATATATATAGCTGACGCAGTACACAGTGACATGAAACAACGTTCCTCCAGAACCCTGATGCTACATACAACAACAATCACAGAAACAGAAAAACACAGGGTAGAGGACTAGTAAGTGTCCTCGCCACATAAAGTGCCTCTGTGCAACCTGGTGCAAACAGTGCAAACACAACTCAAGACAGTGTAAGACAAATACACAAAACACAAAATACAAAATAGCTCCACCAGTAAACCTGTTGTGAAAAGACAAAGTGAACAAAATTGAACAGTAGCCAAAATGTAAACAAAAAAATATTGTGCAAAAGTGCAATATAGCAGCAGTTCAGATCAGTCACACAGGTGTGTGTGTGTGTGTGTGTGTGTGTGTGTGTGTGTGTGTCAGTTCAGTTCAGTTCTTTGTTGAGAAGCCTGATTGCTTGAGGGAAGAAACTGTTACACAGTCTGGATGTGACGGCTCGAATGCTCGGAACTGCTTTGCTGATAGCAGGAGGGTGAAGCGTGTGTGTGAGGCGTGTGTGGTGTGCGTGTGGGTTGTCCACAATGCTGTTGGCTTTGCAAATGCAGTGTGTGGTGTAAATTTGCATGATCTTCTGATCTGCTGTCCTCAGTATCCTCTATAGCGTCTTGCGGTCTGCTGCTCAGGATGCTTTCAATGGTCCCCTCTGTAGAACATAGTTAGGATGGGGGGATGGAGATGAGCTTTCCTCAACCTTTTTTTGAGGAAGTAGAGACGCTGCTGGGCTTTTTTGGTGATGGAGCTGGTGTTGAGTGAACAGGTAAGATTATCCGCCAAGTGAACACCAAGGAATTTGGTGTTCTTGACAATCTCCACACACAACTTTGGCTTAAAGCTAAGCAATTGATTGTTATTTTAGTATTCCCTCTCACCCACAGTCAGCTGGACGGGCTAGCCACGTTTCGTGCTGACAGAAATGCAGCTCTGTGCGGTAAAACACGGAATGGTGTAAGAACCCTGCCACGTTTCCACCTACTGCTCATTGCTGTTTTTATTTACCCCGGGAATAGACCACCGCTGTTGTGCTCAGAGTGTACATACCACCTAGCGCTAATGCTAAGGAAGCGCTTAGCCCACTCTATGGGACCATTAGCGAACTACAAAACACACACCCTGACAGATTGTTTATTCTTGCTGGAGATTTTAACCATGCAAAGCTCAGGACTGTGCTCCCTAAATTTTATCTGAATGTGGACTTTGCAACCAGAGGACAAAACCAATGGATGTTGTTTACACAAACATCTGGGCGAAGCCCCGCCCCCACCTCGGGTACTCAGACCACATCTCTGTTATGTTGATCCCAGCATACAGACCACTCAGCAGGCATGAAAGACCAACCAAAAAGCAGGTGAGAACCTGGCCAGCAGGATCCATGTCTGCTCTCCAGGACTGTTTTGAGTGCACTGACTGGGACTTGTTCAGCTGCAACCAACAGCAATTTTATCAACTTGGAGGAGTACACATCAACAGTGACCAGCTACATCAGCAAGTGCATTAATGACATGACCATCTCGAAGACCATCACTACAAGCTCCACTCAGAAGCCGTGGATGACCTTCAAGGTGTGTGCACTGCTAAAATCAAGAGACTCCGCCTTCAGAGCAGGGGACAAGATGGCCTTAAGGACAGCAAGGGCCAAACTGTCCCGTGCCATCAGATAGGCAAATCGCGCACATGCCAAGAGAATCCACGGCCACTTCCAGGACAGCGGAGACACCCGGCGCATGTGGCAGGGCATTCAGGTGATCATGAACTACAAGACGACATCACCTGCTTGTGACCGTGAAGCCTCCCTCCCAGATGCACTGAACGACTTCTACACCCGATTTGAGGTGCCGAACAACAAGGCTGCAAGGAAGACCCTCCTCCCAGTGACCAGGTGCTCTGTCTAACCACAGCTGAACTGAGGAAAACTCTAAACTCAGACAACATTCCTGACAGAGTGCTCAGGGAATGTGCACAACAGCTAGCGGATGTCTTCACCGACATCTTCAACATCTCCCTGAGCAGCAAATAAGGCATCTGTGGTGCTCTTCCTCGGCATGAAACCATACTGTTGCTCACAGATTGTCACCTCTTCTCTCAGCCTGGCTTCCACTACTCTTTCCCATAACTTCATGGTGTGACTGATCAACTTAATACCCCTGTAGTTACTGCAGGTCTGCACATCTCCTTTATGTTTAAAGATCAGTACCAGCACACTTCTTCTCCATTCCTCAGGCATCTTCTCACCTTCCAAAATCCTGTTAAACAATCTGGTCAAAAACTCCACTGCATCTCTCCTAAACATCTCCACGCTTCTACCGGTATGTCATCTGGTCCAACCGACTTTCCACTCTTCATCCTCTTAATCGCTGCACTCACTTCCTCCTTACTAATCCTATCTACATCCTGCTTCACCAACTCCACATCATCCAACCTTCTCTCTCTCTGATTTTCCTCATTCATCAGCTGCTCAAAATACTCCCTCCACCTTCTCAACACACTCTCCTCACTAGTCAACACATTTCCCTCTCCATCCTTTACTGCTCTAACTTGCAGTACATCCTTTCCAAGTCGGTCCCTCTGCCTGGCCAATCGGTACAAATCCTTTTCTCCTTCCTTAGTGTCCAACCTCTCATACAGCTCCTCATATGCCTTTTCCTTGGCTTTCGCCACATCCCTCTTAACCTGCTGCCGCATCTCCTTGTACTCCTGCCTACTTTTCTCATCACTCTGTCTATCCCACTTCTGTTTTGCCAACCTCTTTCTCCTTATGCTCTCCTGCACTTCCTCATTCCACCACCACGTCTCCTTGTCTTCCTTTCTATTTCCAGATGTCACACCAAGTACTTTTCTAGCTGCCTCCCTCATCACTCCTGCAGTAGTTGCCCAATCATCCAACACCTCCTTAACACCACTGAGCCCCTGTCTGACCTCTTCCCTGAACCTCACACTACACTCTTCCTCCTTCAGTTTCCACCATCTTATTCTTCTTTCAGTCCTCACTCTCCTCCTCTTCTTCTTCGCCTCCAAAACCATCCTACAGACCACCATCCTATGCTGTCTAGCTACACTGTCCCCTGCCAACACCTTACAGTCACCAATCTCCTTCAGGTTGCATCTCCTGCATAGCACATAGTCCACCTGTGTGCACCTTCCTCCACTCTTATACGTCACCCTATGATCCTCCTTCTTCTTAAAATAAGTGTTCACCACTGCCATTTCCATCCTTTTAGCAAAATCTACCACCATCTGCCCTTCCACATTCCTCTCCTTAAAACCATACCTACCCATCACCTCCTCATCACCTCTGTTCCCTTCACCTACATGCCCATTAAAGTCCGCCCCAATCACCAACCGTTCCTTCCTAGGTACACCATCTACCACTTCATCTAATTCACTCCAGAATCTTTCCTTCTCCTCCATCTCACAGCCAACTTGTGGAGCATAGGCACTGATGACATTTATCATCATCCCTTCAACTTCCACCTTCACGATCATCACCCTATCAGAAACTCTCTTCACCTCCACTACACTCTTACTGTACTCTTCCTTCAGAATCACCCCTACACCATTTCTCTTTCCATCCACACCATGATAAAACAGTTTAAATCCACCTCCAATGTTCCTGGCCTTACTCCCTTTCCACTTGGTCTCCTGAACACACAGCATATCTACCTTTCTCCTCTCCATCATATCAGCTACTTCTCTCCCTTTACCCGTCATAGTACCAACATTTAAAGTACCAACCCTAACCTCCACTCTCCTACACTGCTCCTTTCCCTGCCGTCTCTGTAGACGTCTTCCTCCTCTCCTTTTCCTCCTTCGGTCAACAGTAGCACAATTTCCACCGGTACCCTGTCAGCTAACGATACCTGTGGCGGTCGTTGTTAACCCGGGCCTCGACCGATCCGGTATGAAATTCTCATTTGTGATCCGCATATTTGATTTGGCGCATGTTTTACGCTGGATGCCCTTCCTAACACAACCCTCCCCATTTACCCGGGCTTGGGACCGGCACTAAGAGTGCACTGGCTTGTGCCTCCCTAATGGCTGGGTTGTTGTCTGTTTAGTGTCTATAGTATCTTTATGATGTGATTATGTAAGGTCTACAGAAAGTCTTTGTCTGGGCTCAAACATCCCTGGTTACTATGTCTTCTAACCCAATCAGGAACAGTTTAGCTTAGTTTTTTTCCAGTGTGTGTATATACTTGTCTGTTATCTGCATTAAACTAAAGAAGAACATTTGCACCATTCTGTGTGCTGTGTAATTCTTCCCTGATCAGAAAAGTCTCCACGGGCATCGTAGATCACATGGGAATCCTCTTCAAAAATTAAGTTTTGTTTGGGCATGATAAAAACCTAACAACTACACATAGTTGGCTGGGCAACTCCAGTGCAACTACCCCCACACTGTCCAAAGCTCTGATCTCCTCAAAGATCGTCACACCCCTGGAGCTGGTGAACGTCCCTGCACATCGCTAACCAGCTAACACTGCTGGAGGTCCACACTAACAGCAGAGGAGCGTGTTCAGCTGAAGGACTATACACTTGGTGAGAGTGGTCCTGCCGAGAAGCAACCCTTTCCCCAGCTGGACATCGCTCCCGACCTCTATAGGTATGGTGGCCCCCTCCTGAACTGCAGGGATGAAGGGGAGATGAACTTTGGGACATCGTCAGGAAAGCTGCCCTCTGCTCAGGGACTGTGTTAAGGTTTTAAATAAGAATAAACTGAGTGGGAGGGTGGACCCCCAGTGGAGAAATGTTCTTGGTTTTAATGATGATATTAAACCAGAGTGGAGACACTGTACGAACCACCGTTACCTAAAAAAGCTGCCGAACTCCAGTGGAAAATTTTACACTGTATCATATTTGTAAGCTCTTTTATTAGTATTTTTAACCTTGATGATTCACAGGACGGTCCGTTCTGTTTTTCACACTTTTACTCACTGCTCCAGGTTACATTCACTGTTTGTGCTTTTAAGACATATTTTAAGTTCCTTTAATGTGAATTTTACTATTTAGTATTTTATTATTGGTTTTAAGTACATTAGGAGAGACAGGTTTATGTGCCAACTGATTAATTCTATTTTTGGGCAGAAGAAAAGGGGCAAATACCTGAGCAGAAAGAACAAAATGCTGATTATGATGCAATCAGAATCTTCTCAAGACTCATGAAATGCAGGATTGCAGTTGATGTTAATGTGTAGAAGAGTGTGGGGGGAGGTGAAGATTTTTGAGGCTGTTTGGTGTTGCAAAGAAACTCTGTGTTTTGTTAGGAGAGAAGAATTGTGTTTTGCACAAAACTGAATGATAACACAAACACCCCCCACTTTTAACTCTCATTACCCACATTTATTTGTCTATTAATTTAATTTATTTATTTACCGTTTATTTCGGACTATAAGCCGCTAGTTTTTTCCCACGCTTTAAACCCCGTGGCTTAAACACTGAAGCTGGTTATTTATGGATTTTTCCTGTTTTTTTCTGGTTTACAAACTTCCAGGCAAAAAACTGAGGCCCAAAACATTAGACCAATGAAATTGCCAAAAGGATTCAGGTGAACCAATGAAACTCTTTATATTAAATCAGATGCGCTCCCACTCAATCGTGTCGCACCACATCATAAATATGGATGATGTTCCTCTGAGGTTTGACCTGACGCTCACTCGAACTGTCTACAGGAAATGTGAATCATTCGTCAAAATGATTTCTGTGAAAGGAAGGAGGAAGACAGTGAACAATGACTTTCTTGGTGGGCTACTGTTTAGATACAAGCCGTTGTAGCGTGTTGAGTCTGGCTGAAGGGAAGCTCGCTAACTCCAGTTACAATAAAAATCATATAAGCACAGACAGGTTTCCAAAACTCGTGCTTTTTTATTTTTCTTGGCAACAGCGTTACGGTTTAGTCAAAGAAACTTAGAAATAAGCATCAGAATATAATAAGGACATATAGTTTCAGTGTAGACAGTGACAGTGTAGGCTTATAGACAGGTGCGGCTTATTTATGTTAAAAATACAAATCTTTGTCAAATTAGGGCTTATATTTGGGTGCGCTTTATAGTACGGAAATAACGGTATCTATTTTTTCAATTGCCAAATAAAACCTGATACCATCTGCCATTAAACACGACTAATGTTAGGAAAAGAATTGTAAAAGTAAAAAATCTCACTGCAGTGATCACTGATCCTGCTCCTCTCCTCGGATCTGCCCACTTTGTCCTGGTCTGTCTCTGGATGATGTTCTCTTTGGAGGCGAATTTTGTGGACTACAGTTCAGCATTCAACACTATAATTCCCTCCACACTCACCTCTAAGTTGGAGGTCCTGGAACTCAGCCTTCTGCTGCATCAATAGATCTCCAACTTCCTGACAGACAGACCACAAGCCATACGGGTGGGAAAACACACCTCATCCACCCTCACCCTCAGCACTGGAGCTCCCAGGGTTGTGTTCTGAGCCCCCTGCTGTACTCGCTGTACACATATGACTGTGTGGCCACTTCACTACTATCATCAAGTTTGCTGATGACACTGTTGTGGTGGGTCTGATCTCCAACAACGACGAGACGGCCTACCTACAGGAGATTAAAAAAAACCCTGGAGAGATGGTGCCAGGAGAACAACCTTCTCCTAAACATCAGCAAGACTAAGGAGTTGATAGTGGACTTCAGCACAAAGCAGGAGCGGTCATACCAACCGCTAAACATCAACGGGACCCCAGAGGAGAGAGTGGACAGTTTCTAGTAAATAGGTGTTCAAATCACACAGGACCTTTCTTAGTCCTGTCACACCAACACCCTGGTGAAGAAGCCTGGCAGCATCTGTACCATCTGAGAAGCTTAAGGGAATTTTAACTTACCTCTCAGGTGCTAAAGACTTTATACCTGCACCATTGAGAGCGTTCTGACGGGTAGCATCACTAACTGGTTCGGGAACAGCACCATGCAGGACAGACGAGCCCTCCAGAGGGTGGTGCGTTCAGCTAAACGTACAATCCACACCAAGCTCCCTAACCTGCAGGACATCTACAGCATGCGGTGCAGGACCAGAGCCTGGAAGATTATGAAGGACCTCAGACATCCCAACAATGGACTCGTTTCTTTGTTGCGTTCAGGGAAACGCTTCTGCTCCCTGAAAGCGAACACAGAGAGAATGAGGAAGAGCTTCTTCCCGCAGGCCATTCGGAGTTTAAACTGGGAAACACCCAGGATCTAAAACTGGACCTCTCTATCCTCTTTTCTGCACAACTTTTTTTGCACTGTGACACTTTAAACTCTGGACTTGAACAGCACAGTACACGTTATACCACACCATAAAGCACATGGTCATTTAGGGAAAAACACGTTAATCACCTTTAATTTGACTGTTTTTACTGTTTTTACTGTTTTTACTGTTTTTACTGTTTTTACTGCATCCAGGGTCCCTGGTGGTCTAGTGGTTAGGATGTGGCGCTCTCATTGCTGTGGCCCGGGTTCGATCCTCGGTCAGGGAACCAACTCCAGCCACTCTTAGTGCCAACATAAATTTTACTGTCCTTCCATTTATATACACATATAACTTCATATATTTTATATTTTATACACTATATACTTATTTTCTCGGTTTAATTTTTCCTCATTCCATTCCTTTTTTGCTTGAATGCTGGACGTCGTAAAAAGCATTTCACTGCATGTCGTACTCTGTATGTATGTGTATGTGACAATAACATTTCATTTGATTTGATATAAGAGAGAGTGTATTGATATAAACTGTCAGAGCTACTTTTATAGAGAACCAATCACCACCTCCTGACCAATCACAATTAAGGAATTCATCAACATAAAATTTAAATATAAATAAAAAAATGTGTATGAAATTGTATTTGTTGTGAATTTGTAGTGCTGTTAGAGGAAAATAAGCAACTCTCACTGCTAATCGTAATGTTATAGCTTTTCCTACACTACTAATAAAGATTGTAATAAAACCGTAGTGTATAATCTGGTTAGTGAGAGAGATCGAATCAAATAGAGGAATTTGTACAGTAACATTGCTTTCCTTAGAGTTAGAACAGAAAGTCAGCGTATCTGCTCATGGTTATTTAATCATCCGTTTAGTTTCTGGGCAGGATCTCCATGGAAGGCTTGGCATGATAATCTGATCCACATCTAAAGCAGGAATGTGGTCCAGCCAGTTCTGGCTTTTTATTATTACTACATAAACAGCAGGAAATGACATTTTCCAGGTCACAACCCACAGCTACACAATTCATCCGATCTTCCTCTGTCCCCACTCTTTTCTTCTACTTTATCTTTTATATCTTTTTCCTTTACTTCATTTTCTCCTGCTTTGTGCTAGTCTAATAGAGGTTTTATATTTTATTCCAATCTTCATAACCCCCATCATGCTCCTCTCCTGACCTTCTCCAGGACACAATGATATTTTACTTCTCTTCTCAGTTCTATTGGAAAGACTGTAATTATACAGTGTTAAAAGAACCAATTTTGTCCAGATCAAATTTGGCAACACACAGCGCTGAACCTGATCCTGACCTTTCACCTACATCACATTAACTAATCAGTATAAAAATATAAATATTATAAAGATATTGTCGATGATGCATTGAGTGGAAACCTGGCCTTCAGATATTTAAAACACTTTTATCTTTGGTGAAATCTGATCAGATCTGGCAACCCTGTTTAAAACTCTCAATCCTGGCTTCGTCTCTCTTCTGCAGAACATTTTCTGCTGTATACTGAGTAACATCTACATGAACATCATGACCTGAGATTTTCTGGTAGAACATTACGCAGAGCATCACACTGCCACCTCCAGATCACCTTCTTCACCTAGTGCATCCGGGTGCCATCTCCTCCCCAGGTAAACCACGCCCATGGACCTGTCCATCTACGAGATGGAAAAGTCAACTTGATTCATCAGAAAAGGCCACCTTGATCACGTGTCCATTGCAGGAGCTGTGGGTGGTGTAGAGGCTCAGCTTGGTTTCTCTGAATGCTCTACAACTCCAAACACAGCAGGCTGTAATTCTCTGTGTTTTGATTCCTTTCTATCAAAACATCTATTTCTTCAGCAATTTATGCTACAGGAGTTTTCTGATCCAGACGTCTAGACGCCACAATTTCTCTCCTGTTAAAGCATTGTCCTTACACTCACCCATTTCTACTGCTTAGAACACATCAACTTCCAGAACTGACTGTTCACCTGCTGTGTGACGAATCCCAGCCCTCGTAGTTAGGAAGCCAGAGTGTGTGTATGAAAGGAGACCTAAAAATTCCTGGAATTTTGAAGGACACGTGTGGCATCATACATTTTGGATTTGTGTGGGATTAATAAAGCAGTGTTGCTGGATGCTAAAAATCACGTCTTGGTACGTCTCCAGAACCAGACATTCACTGGCAAAACCTGCAACCAAGTCAAATCAGTGCCTGAGTGCATTCTGGGGTTTTTAGGTCCTCATTTGTATGATTTTGCAGATTTTGTAATGGTCTGTTATTATTATATAATTAATACAGTAATAATCATGCAGCTCACATTGTTATTTATTTCAGGTAATAACCTTCAGACTTTAGGCCACGCCCCCTTTACATGTTTTGTGCTTTTGTCCACATCACTGAATGCTTAACTTGAGAATATCAGCTTCCAGTGTTTTGGTTGTGTGACTGTATTCAGCATAAAGGTCAGAATTGTGTCAATTTTTCTTAGTCACAGTGATTTTGTAACTGATGACGGCTGAAATATTTCATGTTTTGTTGTAAACAAGGCCACACCCACTGCACCATTGACTCCTGCACCAGCCTGTGGGTGTTAAAGCGCTCATTCCTCCTGCTCACAATCAGCCACATGGGTGTGGAGAACCGTCTAACAGTACTGTTTCACACACACACACACACACACACACACACACACACACACA
>MU551520.1:0-34232 GCA_024362625.1 Silurus asotus
TCACCAGTTTTAAAACCGTGCTCCACTTCCTGCTCTACAACACCACTGCATAGAGACTTTTTCAATGCTCTGGATTTTTTATCCTGATTTTAGCAACAATGAAATTCTGTCTCATGGCCATTTTTATAATTTTCTACAGTAAACTACAGAGAGAGAAATCACACTCACCAGTGCTCAGCTATGTCTCCATGAAGAGTGCTGCGTCTATGAATCAACCTTTGGGATTTAGCACTGGAATCTCCTCACCTGGACACAGGTAACATCCCATAATTCTCCTAGTGAAGTCACAGTTAAAGGCTGCACTACACCGTCATTAGCAGCTGTTTAGATTTATATTATAGTTACTTGGTCTTTAGTGATTCTACAATACTTTCAGTAAATCCTTTAGATGAAAAAGTGTAAATATTTATTAAAGTCACAATCAATTACACGTAATGTCTTAAATCCTAAAATAAAAATACTAATATAAACAACAAAAAAGCTACAGGAAACATCGAAACACTACTACTTAAAGGTGTAAGCAGTATTTTTGGGGATCAGGAACCCTGACTTAGTGATCAGAATCTTCTGTAGATCTTCAGATTTTAGCAACAATGAAATTCTGTCTTAAAGCCTATTCTATAATTTTCTACAGTGAACTACAGAGAGAGAAAACAGAATTGATTCATAATGAAAATCAGCATTTTCCTCAATCTAAACTCCCACTTCCCAAAACCATGTGAGTAGGTGGAAATTTTCATCAGAGGATGATGTGAGACGAGAGATCAGAATTTCAGCTTTCATTTCCTGAAAGGTTCGGTGCAGTGTTCTAAGCGATGTAACACATCTAGATGTAAAGATCAGGAACTGAAAGCTGGAATTCTGATCTATTGTTTTATTTTCATCTTTTACTCAAATCCAAATGTCTTCAGTGTTGAGCAAAAACCCAAAGAACTGGACTTCCTGTATCAATACTTTTGGAGGTTTGTGTAACTAAAATGGAAAAGTAGAAAAAAGTGTGAAATGAAAACAGGAGCACATTTAATTCTCCAGGTGCACAATGTTGGAGTTGTATTCAGCTCTTTGTTCTACAAGTGTTCCTGCTCTCACTACAATTATTGTAGTACAATTTGTGTTCAGGTTTAGACTCCAGTATTAAAGTGAGGAACGTTGAGAACTTGTTGTTTTTGTTCCCAGTGTTCTACAGAAGGCAGGAGACAAAAGAGAGAAGAACATCATCACAGCTACAGGGTACGATCAAAACCAACACCATGAATGTGACACTGACAAACTGCTATTCTAAAGCTCTCTGCTGTTAGTAACTACAGAGTGATTAGATGATAGAAAACCTCCAGTAGAATAAAGTAAATCCACAGTGAGAACATCATAAAGATCTATCTAGCAGGACAAATGTGAACTTCTACTCTAATCATTGTAGCCCATGTCTCACCATGTCTTTCTTCTTCACCCTGTCACAGACACGACCCAGAATCCACTGCTGCAGATGAATTCCAGAAGAAGTTCAAGAACAATCTGAGAATGAAGTTTCAGTGTTTGAATGGATTGATGCTAAAGCAGGAAAACCGAACACTCTTGAATGAGATCTACACGGAGCTCTACATCACAGAGGGAGACAGTGGAGACGTCAATAAAGAACATGAGGTGGAACAGATTGAGGCAGCATCCAGGAGGAACCCAACTGAGGACACACCAATTAAATGCAGTGACATCTTTGAACCCCTACATGAACAAGACAAAACCATCAGGAGAAATCTGAACCAGCACTTATCTGAACAAGATGAAGAACCCATCAGGAACATTCTGAAAAAGCTCTTATATGAACAATATGAAGAACCCATCAGGAACGTTCTGACAAAGTTAATATCTAAACTAGATGAACCCATCAGAACCATTGTAAAAAAGTCCTTATCTGAGCAAGATAAAGAACCCATCAGGAAGGTTCTGACAAAAGGACTAGCTGGAATTGGAAAAACAGTCTCTGTGCAGAAGTTTGTTCTGGACTGGGCTGAAGGGAAAACAAATCAGGACGTCCACCTCATATTCCCACTTCCTTTCAGAGAGCTGAATGTGATGAAGGAGCAGAAAATGAGTCTGGTGGAGCTCCTTCATGTGTTTTTTAAGGAGATGAAAGAAATTGACATTTCCAGGTTGGAGAAGGTTTTGTTCATTTTTGATGGTTTGGATGAGTGTCGTTTTCCTCTGGATTTCCAGAAGACAGTGAGAGTGTGTGATGTAACTGAATCAGCACCAGTGCATGTGCTGCTGATAAACCTGATCAAAGGGAACCTGCTTCCCTCTGCTCTCATCTGGATCACCTCCAGACCAGCAGCAGCTGATCAAATCCCCTCTGAGTGTGTCCATCGAGTCACAGAGGTACGAGGGTTCAATGACTCTCAGAAGGAGGAGTACTTCAGGAAGAGGATCAGTGATCAGAACCTGGCCAATAAGATCATCACACACCTGAAGTCATTAAGAAGCCTCTACATCATGTGCCACATCCCAGTGTTCTGCTGGATTTCAGCTGCTGTTCTAGAGAGAATGTTGGGTAAAGCAAAGAGCAGAAAGATCCCCAAGACTCTGACTCAAATGTACACACACTTCCTCATCATTCAGACCAACATCATAAGAGAGAAGTACCTACAGAAGCAGGAGAGCGATGAAGAAATGCTTCTTAAACTGGGGAAACTGGCTTTCCAGCAGCTGGAGAAACAAAACCTGATCTTCTATGAGGAAGACCTGAGAGAGTGTGAAATTGATGTGACAGAAGCAGCAGTGTATTCAGGTGTGTGTACGCAGATCTTCAGAGAGGAGTTTGGACTTCACCAGAGTAAAGTATACTGCTTTGTTCATCTGAGCATTCAGGAACATCTCGCAGCTCTGTATGTGCACCTGACCTTCATGAAGGAACAGAAAAATGTTCTTAAACAGAATCAGGTCTGTAGGACACTTACAGATGTTCACATGAGTGCTGTAGAGCAGGCTTTAAAAAGTCAGACTGGACATCTGGATCTTTTCCTACGCTTTCTTCTGGGTCTTTCACTTGAGTCCAATCAGAAACTTCTACATTCCTTAATAACAAAGAGAGGAAGAAGCTCCCATAACAAAGAGACAACAGTTCAGTACATCAAGAAGAAGATCAGTGAAGATCTTCCTGCAGAGAAATCCATCAATCTGCTCCACTGTCTGAATGAACTGGGTGATGATTCTCTAGTGGAGGAAATCCAGCAGTATCTGAAATCTGGAGCACAAAGTGAACTTTCTCCTTCACAGTGGTCTGCTCTGGTGTTTGTGTTACTGACATCAGCACAGGATCTGGAGGAATTTGACCTGAATAAATACATCACTCCAGATAAGATCAGAGATGAGATTCTTGTGAGAGTGATGCCTGTGATTGCAGCATCCAGAAAAGCAATGTAAGTGAAGCTGAATGAAATTGTTCTACTGTTACAGTGTTGAGAACAAATCAAAGGTCTGAGCTGTTCGGATGAATCGCGCTCTGCAGGACTCTTTAGACTTTCTTACGTTCCCATTTGGATTCCCAGATCTCATCCTCCATGTTTATACAACATGTGTGTGATGATGTTCCTCAGCTGAAACTTTTGCGAAGCCAAATCTGAACATCTCTGACTGTCAATTATTATTATTCCACCATTTAATCATTGTGTTCAACTGATGTGTGTGATGTTGAAAGTGAGATGCTGCAGTGAAGCTTTGAGAACTTGTTTGATCTTTTGCATTTCTGTTTATTATCTTTTATTTCCTTCAGTATCAGATGCAGTGAAATTACATGGAGAAGTGGAGAAGCTCTGACCTCAGTGCTCAACTCGGAAACCTCCAGTCTGAGAGAACTGCATCTGACTGTCAATACACTGAATCTGTCTGGGAATAAACTAGAAGACTCAGGAGTGAAGCGTCTCTCTGCTCTACTGGAGAATCCTGAGTGTAAAGTGAAAGATCTGAGGTAAGATCATCTCTCTGAGAGACACAAGAACTCACTAAAAGCTGCAGTGAATTGTTGTATACAGTGTTGTTTTTCAGGTGAAATTTGCTGTAGCAGTACAACATCCAGAACAAATCTATCAGTAATGAAACTTCTCACTTCCACTAATCATTAATGCACTGAGAATTAGATCCATGTGTGAATAAAACTCCAGTTAAAGAGAGAGAAAGAACCTGATTCATGACTTTGAACAGAAAGCAGCAAAACCTTTACACCTCTTGTACACATAATGACAGGAATCTCAATCACAACAATAATCATTGGTCAGGTTTAATATTATCTTGTGATTTACAACTTCTTTATTGAACTGCAAATGTTTAAGATCTTCTAAGAGTAAAAAAATCCCACATTTACTTCTGTTTGTTTCTCCACATGGTCATTAGTGCTGCTCTACTTCTAATCCCCTGCTGTGAAAATAAGCTGAAATACACCTTACACTGCCACCTACTGGTCATTTACTGCAGTTTTCTTGTGTCAGCAGTCTAAGATGATTTAAAGTGCAGTACAAATATTTATCTCCATTAAATCATCTTTAAATTCATTTATTTTCATTGATAAATTATATATTTTTTATTTACTTTGTAAGTCCTGGAGAAATCTGCTGCAACTTATTTTACACAAATGAAATCTGTCCATTTTGTAGTCGGGCAACTCGCACTACATGACTGTCTAGACGAGGACTTCCATCAGTGTCTGTGACTGGTTCTCACACCAAAACTGCAGGAACGAGGGAGAACATAAGGGATGTGTAATGTGTAGAAACTGAGAGAGTGAAGTGTTTGTCATTGTGTATCTGCAGGTTGGAGTATTGTGGAGTATCAGATGAAGGCTGTGCTGCTCTCGCTTCAGCTCTGAGATCAAACCCCTTACACCTTAGAAAACTGGATCTGTCTGGGAATAAAGTAGGAGACTCAGGGGTGAAGTGTCTCTCTGCTGTACTGGAGAATCCTCACTGTAAACTGGAGAAACTAAGGTAAGATCATTTCTCTGAGAGTCACATGACCTGCTCCTCAGTAACACACATTCTCTAATAGTGAGACTGAAGCAGAGCTTTTAGGTTCAGCATCAATGTTCTGAGAAGGAAGTTTGTTTCTTTTCACTGCACACTGATGATTTGTCATAGAGGCTTTGGGTCTGATGTACGTATGTGTAAAGCTGCAGCACAAAACGTGTCTGAAATGACTGTGAAACTGTTAGAGTTCACTTTCAGTAACACAAACTACATACACATGTACTGTTTTCTCTCTTACACACACACACCCACACACACACACACACACACACACACTCTGCATAAAATAAACAGGCTTGTTCCTGTTACTGAATAAAGGGTTTCAATATTCAGTTTATTTATCTGAATTCTCTTATTTACACAATCTATTGTTTATATTTCTGCTACCATCCATCCATCCATCCATCCATCCCACTAATTTTAAAACACACAAAGGATGTGTAATGTGTAGAAACTGAGAGAGTGAAGTGTGTGTCATTGTGTATCTGCAGGTTGTATAGTTGTGGAGTATCAGATGAAGGCTGTGCTGCTCTCGCTTCAGCTCTGAGATCAAACCCCTCACACCTGAGAGAACTGAATCTGTCTGTGAATAAAGTAGGAGACTCAGGAGTGAAGTTTCTCTCTGCTGTACTGGAGAATCCTCACTGTAAACTGGAGATACTGAGGTAAGATCATCTCTCTGAGAGTCACATGACCTGCTCCTCAGAAACACACATTCTCTAATAGTGAGACTGAAGCAGAGCTTTTAGGTTCAGCATCAATGAGGAACTTTATAGTTTAATTTTGTTTTTTAGTTTCAATTAGTGTTTATTTAATTTTTATCTTTTTATAATCATGACTTTTGTTGACTTTTGTATTGTTTTAGTTTCTAATCTCTAATAAATGTACAAAAGTGTTGATATAAATGTGAATGTGACGAGGCAGAAAAATGAAGAAAGAGAAGATGATCTAATATCTAACAAGCTCCAAAAATCCCTCAGTGTAGAATTGAGCTGTTGTGACTTTTATTGCAGCTCAAAAGTCCAATTAAACCTGCAGCATTAAATCTGTATTTCCAGTGGATTAACACCTGAAAATACAGTCTGGAGCTGAAGAACCTACAGATTCTTTTACTCCACATTCAGATTTCAAACATTTCACTTTACATGTTTCTCCTTTTCTCTTTCTTGGTCAGTGATGAGAGTGTGATGGTCAGTGATGAGTGTGTGATGGTCAGTGATGAGTTTAATTGTTAGTGATGAGTGTAAAGGTCAGTGATGAGTGTGTGATGGTCAGTGATGAGTGTAATGGCCAGTGGTGTGAATGGTAAAGTTAAAGAAGAGAGTGAAAAGACCAGTAAGGGAAGTGAAGAAGGAGATCAGGTGGTGTCTGTGGAAGTTGTGGGAGCTCAGGCTTGTGAGGTGAAGGAAGCCATGACCAAGCAGGTGAGTGATTTATCTCAGCATTCTCTTGAGAGCATCAGAGATGAGGAACAATGGTCACGTCTGAAAAGGATCTTTCCTCTGTCGAACAAATAAACAGATCTTTGGGTGAGACTAAAGGAAACGGAGATGTTGAAATAAGCGATTTCTTTCCCCATCTAGAAAAGTTTGTGTCTTCTGAGGAAAACATGTTCGCTCTGAACCACACCACAGCACAAACATCTTCATTAAATAAACTCTCAACAGCAGTCAGACACGCTGAACAACCTGGAAAAGAGTCTAACAAGGGGAAATCTACATAGTCATCATGTTTCCTCTCCTGTTTTCCTCTCTATCAGCTCTATTATCTCTCTCTCTTTCTCATGGAGATTCTGCAGGTGGGATCCCTGAGCGCAAATGAGATAAAGAACAGAAAAAAAGAGAAATAGTTCAGAAAGTAAAGGCTTAAAGAAACTGAGTATAATCTTCCTGCAGGAGACACATAGTGACGAGGGCAATGAGGTGGATTGGGGCTTGTGGTGGAAAGGAGGAAACATCTTGAGTCATGAATCTAATATTAGAGCTGGAGTCGTCTTTCTGTTCTCACCTAATGTTAAACACAAATCCTTTCACAGGATGTGGTAGAAGCAGGTAGACTCTCATAGTGAGAGCTGAAATCAACCACTTCAATGTTTTGTTTGTAAATATTTCTGCTCCTAACACAGGGTCAGAGAGGGTGAAGCTTTTCTCAAAGTTAGAGAATGTAAGAGAAGAAAACACCAGTAGAGTGTTTATAATAATAATAATAATAATAATTTAACCTTTATTCGTCCCACAGTGGGGAAATTTCTAGTTTTTTCGCATATCCCAACTCCTCTGGAAGCTGGGGTCAGAGCGCAGGATCAGCCATGGTACGGCGCCCCTGGAGCTGATAGGGTTAAGTGCCTTGCTCAAGGGCTCAACAGTGGTAGCTTGGCTGTGCTGGGGTTCGAACCGCTGACCTTGTGATCAGTAACCCAGAGCCTTAACCACTGGACTACCACTGCCCCACTAGCGCGTGTGTGTGTGTGTGAGAGTGAGTGTTTAGCATGGCGTCTTCAAGCGCGAGGATGTTTAAAAGTTTTACTCGCCGGCACGGTGTGTGGGTGGTGTGTGGGTGGTGTCAGGGTGGAGTGTTCATAATATTGATTATGGATTGATAAGTTGGCTGATGGATTTCTTAACCAATAGGTCTCAGCGTGTGAAGGTGAACTGATGTACTTTTTTCCTCTACTGGGTCACCGCAAGGGTGTGTTCTTTCACCTCTTTTATTTGTGCTTTATACTAATGAATGTCGTTCGCAACTTGAGAGGCGCCATATCGTTAAGTTTGCTGATGATTTAGTGATTGTTTCCCTCCTTGATAATGAGGATTCTGTTCACGGTTCTGTATTGGTAGATTTTATTGATTGGTGTAAACTGTCCTTCTTGGACATTAATGTATTAAAAACTAAAGAGATGATTGTAGATTTTAAGAAGAATCGTACAGCCATCTCTCCTGTGGTTATTAATGATCATGCTGTTGAGATTGTACATCATTTTAAATATCTTGGTACTATAATAGATGAAAAGTTGACTTTTGGGGCTCATGTGGATGCTGTTTGTAAAAAAGCCCACCAGCATATGTATTTTTTACGGAAACTCTGTGGTTTTAACGTGGATAGCACTTTTATGAAAATGTTTTATTCTTGTTTTATTGAGTCAGTTATTACTTTTACATTTGTGTGTTGGTATGGATCGCCTTAATCTGAAAAATAGAAATAGACTTCAGGGTATTGTTAAAGTGTGTGGTAAGATTGTCGGCACCAACCTGTTGGATTTAAACAGTGTGTATAAAGCAAGAACTCTGGGGAAGGCCGAGTTAATATTAAGAGATTCCAGCCATCCCTTGCAGAATCTTTTTATGTTGTTACCTTCTTCACGTAGATATTTTTTACCGCTTTGCAGGACAAATAGATTTAAAAATTATTTTGTACCAGTTGCTATTGGGTTTTTAAATACTTAAATTGTGTTTAAATGTTTAAATTGTGTGTGGTTTTATTATTATTATTATTTTTTTCCTTCTCTGTATTGGTTGTTGCTGTGTGTATGGATTCTGCTGGCTGTGAAACAAATTTCCCCTCGGGGATAATAAAGTTGACCTAACCTAACCTAACCTAGCATAGAATACTCTCATTTTGGGTGGTGATTTTAACTGCACGACAGATATTTTCTTCCCGTAAGCCTCTGTGGGAGATGATAGAGGCCCACGAACTCAGTGATGTATGGAGAAGTATACACAAGAAACAGAGACAGTACACGTGGGCCCATGCCGCAGACGGCATTCTCTCAAATGCCAGACTTGATCGCTTTTATTGTTTTAAATATCAGCTGACGTCATCTACCACTTGTTTTATTGTTCCCGTAGGTATCTCAGACCAAAGCATGGTTTTGTGCATAATCAAAAAAAAGAATGTAAAGCCTAAGAGTGCCTACTGGCATTTTAACACCACACTCTTAGATTATGTTAATTTCAGGGAATCTTTTATTTTTTTATGTAATGTTTTTAGATCTGAAAAGGCAGCTTTTAGCTCGTTACAAGAGTGGTGGGATGTAACAAAAATGCAAGTCCAGGACTTTTGTCAACAGTACACTCTCAATGTCACAAGGGACGTCGTTAGATCATTAAAAGCTCTGTAGATTGAATTAGTGGAACTCCAGCATCTGGGGACCACAGGAAATCGAGGGCACGATGAAGCCCTCAAAAACAAAAAGCCTAAAATGAATGACCTGTTAGAATTACAGGATGGGGGGCGCTGGTCCGCTCACGCTTCAAGAATGCAGCTGAGATGGATGCTCCATCTAAGTTCTTCTTTAGTCTAGAGCAGAAGAATTGACAAAAAAAGATTCATACATGCTGTGCTAACAGAGTCAGGGGGTCTCTTATTGGAGCCCACTGAAATTCGCAGCCAGACAGTAAGTTTCTATGAGAAGCTGTACAGCAGTGAACTGTCAGGCATAGATAGCGGAGGAGAGTTTCCTTGTGGACTTGCCTAAGCTCTCTGAGCAAGCAGACAAAGAGATAGATGGAGAGTTGGTGCTGATTGAACTTCACAAGGCTCTCCAAGGCATGGAGAATGGCCGGGCGCCAAGTATAGACGGTCTCCCTGTCGATTTTTACAAAGCCTTCTGGGCAGCAATAGGGCAGGATGTGCTAGAGGGACAAGGGACACTGTACAGAGAGGAAAGCTCCCGTTGAGCAGTAGAAGAGCCATTCTGACCCTACTATATGACCCACCTAAAGAACTGGCGCCCAGTCTCCTTATTGTGCACTGACATCAAGCTTCTCTCAAAAGCATTAGCCTTGAGACTAACTAAGGTTATGGAGCTGGTCACTCACCAAGACCAGTCGTACTGTGTGCCTGATAGGTCGGTATTTGATAACATTTATTTAATTTGTGATATTTTGGACATCTCCAGACTATTGGGATTAAAGACTGCCCTGATTTTTTGAGACCATGAAAAGGCTTTTGACCGTGTTGAACATTAATGTGTGTGGAAGGTGCTGGAAACCTACGGGTTCAACCCAGGTTTCATGGCCATGATCAAGGTGTTGTAGTGTGAAATTTAAAGTGTAATAATGGTTAATGGTGGATTATGTGCCCCTTTTAGCATACACAAAGGCATCAGACAAGTCTGCTCTCTGTCAGGCATGTTGTAAACTCTCGCAATTGAACCTCTTTTATGTAAACTGAGACGTCATCTTTCTGGTTTTAACATTCCACGTAACAATACTTCTATCTGTTTGTCAGCATATGCAGATGACCTGGTAGTTATGGTAGGCTCACAAGCTGATGTGAATGTTTTAACTGTTGTTTTCAATTAATTTCAGATTTTATTTTCTGCCAAGGTCAACTAGGGAAAGAGTGAGGCTATTTTACTTGGGGAGTGGGGAGGAGAGCAGCCTTCACTACCAGGGGGTCTAGTGTGGAAAAAGGTGGTTTTAAATATTTGAGTGTCTACCTGGGAAATAATGAGTGCGTAAATAAAAACTGGGAAGGCACCATAGAGCATGTTAAAGGCAGATTTTAGCAGGTGGAAGCAGCTGCTCCCAAGGATGTCCTACAGGGGGCGAATGTTGGTAATCACCTGCTGGTGACCATCCAGGTACAGACCTATCATGGACAAAGGACCTGGCAGCACATGTGGGACTGAGGTCCCTGTGTGTTGTAAATCAGCTCCTACACCGTTGGAGGCCTGCCCTAACACCAGAGGAGCATGTTCTGCTGAGTAACTACCAGACCACCAAGACCTGTTCCACAGAGGCAAGACCTTTTCATCGGCTGGACTTTGCTCCCAACCTTGACAAGTGTGAAGGTCCGCTCCTGGAGTACCAGAGTGAGAGCGCGATGAACTTGGGTCAGTGTCGGGGAAGCTGCTCAACAGAGCCTGTGCCAAAGTTCTAAACAAGAAAAAACTGAGTGGGACGGTAGACACCCCATGGAGAAATGTTTTGGGTTTTAATGATGATATTAAACCAGAATGGAGGGCACTTTATAAACCACCATTAACAAAAAAGGCTGCCAACCTCCAATGGAGAATTTTACATGGTAGTATATCTGTAAATGCTTTTATTTTGGTTTTAAATCCTGAAGTTACACCTGACTGTCCTTTCTGTTCACAGCGGGAAACTGAATTTCACACTTTTATTTATTGCCCCAGGTTACAGTCACTGCTTGTGTTTTTACAGAACATCCTAAGGTCTTTTTCTGTTAATTTTAATGTTAAGGTTCTTGGTTTTGAATATGTCAGGACACACAAGTTTAAATGCCAGCTGATTAATTTTATCTTCAGTCAGGCAAAAATGGGAATCTATTTGAGCAGAAAAAAACAAATCGCTCAAAACGTGGACTGTGATGCTGAAATAATTTTGTTAAATCAAGGATTTTAATTGATTTTAATTTCTATAAAAGGATGAAAGATGGAAGTTCGAAGAAGTGTGGTGTTGGGAGAAAGCTCTGTGCTCGGTGGAAGAAGGAGAACTCTGTTTTACACCAGAGCTAATATAACTTTTAAACAGTTTTAACTTTATTTTAACTTTAAACAGATTTAAGTTTATTAAAATATTTTAATGTATTTTTTTATTTATCAGTTTATTTGTTTATTGAGGCACTATGAGCTCAAGCAAAAGGTGACCTGTTTAAATAAAGGACCGTAAAAAGTAAAAAAAAAAAGTCTCTCTCTCCTTCTGTCAGGGTGCAAGCGAAACAGAAGGCGGAAGCCGGAGTACAGCTCGCTCGGGTTTTAACGACAAGTGTGAGGAAGAGAGATACACACGCGCACACACACACACACACACACACACTTTCGGCAGTCCTTCGGTTGAGAGAGTCTAAGGTGCGCTTTGGGAGAAGCGTAGCTGACCCGAGATGCGCGTAGAGGAGAAGCGCAGCCGGTACAGGATTGTAAAAGTCCGAATGGAACGGGTAAAAGGAATCCTGTGTGAAAATCTGAACATGAACAGATACGCACGTAACGTCCAACACATACATAAAACCCACACATTCAATAATGAACAAGGGAGGCAGTAAATGGAGTGATGATGAGCCTCAGGTGTGCGTGATTAAGCCTGGAGTTTCAGGGAGAGCGGAGGCATGAGAGCCACAAAAGGGGGTGTGGCAGGTGGAATTAATAAATAAATATTAATGGAGGAAGAGATCATAGGAAAAGGGGTAGCATTACACACACACACACACACACACACACACACATCTTGAATAAACACATCAACATTGTTTTTCTAAAAGAAACTCACAGCAGTCACGAGAATGAAGTTGATTGGGAATGTGGATGAAGGGGAAAAATGTTTTTTAGTCATTGATCAAACCTCAGTGGTGGTGTGTCCATCTTTTTCTCAAATAGCTGTAGGCACATGAGATAGAGAAAGGTAGGATTGATGAGTTTCCCTTTTCTTTTCGTCAATGTTTATGCACCAAACAATTGGGCTGAAAGAGTAAGATCCTTTTTGGAACTGCAAGATGCGCTAGAGAATTTTACGGACGTGTGCATGGTGCTTGGGGGGACTGGAACTGTACTTTATATCACACACTGGATAGGATTGGACAGGAACCTTATCCCTTCTCTGCTAGTTTGAAGAGGTATAGGTTCTGCACTCAACAACATTGTCAAGAGATATAGCTTGTGTGACATTTGGAGAGCAGAACATCCAGGGGTGAGGCAGTACACATGGGTCAAAGCCTCTCACCACCACATTAGTGCAGTCCGATTAGATAGTTTTTACATGAGCAGTAACAACAGAAACAGAGTTTTAAAAACTATCATCCTCCCCAACGGTTTTACTGACCATCACACCTGCACAATAGATATAAGTTTAAAAAGTCACAGTGCACCAGCTATTACTGGCATTTTATTTTCAAACTTTTACACTTTCTGTGAAAAATTCTGGTCAAAGTGGCAGCAAGAAAAGGTGGAGTATGATGACATTGGTGTTCAATGGTGGGAAGTGGGGAAAGCACAAATTCTAATGTCAGGACTACACTGCTTTCTCTAACAGCCTCACCAAATCAACAATCAAAGGCCTCAAGAAGAAAATCACCAAAAATTGAGGATGAACTCATCAACAAAGACTCTGGTAAAGTTTGAGAGCTAAGAGAAAAGACAAAAGCTCTTGATTCACTGTTCCATGAACAAGCAAAGGGATCTCTAATCAGGGCTCGTTTCTCCTCACTAAGAGACATGGATGCCCCAAGCACATTTTTCTTTAACTTGGAGCACAAAGAAGGAAAAAGGAATGTCATGCTGCACCTGAACCTGCCAGATGGAACTTCAATATCCGACCCCCAAAAAATGAGGAGTATCGCAAAGGACTTATACGGATCTGTTCAACGCCGGTGAATGCGATCTTAACTGCATAAAGGAGCTTCTGAAGGATCTACCAAGGCTGGCAAATACACAGAGACAGCACCTCGACCCAAAGATTCAATTGGAGGAAATGTCTGAGGCAGTGAGGCAGCTCTTCACTGGACAATTTCCACGAATAGACAGATTTCCTTCTGAATTTTACAAACATTTTTGGGTTTTAATAAAAGATGATTTGCTTCTAGTTTACAGGACGTCCCACACAAAGAACGAGCTACCAATCAGCTGCAGAAGAGCCGCTTTATTCCTCTTACCCAGAACTGGAGACCAGTATCACTGCTGTGCACGGACTACAAGATTCTTGCAAAGTGTCTTTCAAACAGACTAAAACTGGTTTTAGAACACATTCTAAATGAATACCAAACGCACTGTGTGCCGAACAGAACAATAACGGACAACCTCTTCCTTATGCGTGACATAATAACGTTAGCCAGCGACTATAATACAGATGTGGGACTGTTCTCTATTGATCAGGAAAAAACCTTTGATAGAGTCAACTACAGATATTTCTTTGAAAACCTTAAAGCCTTTGGTTTGGGTGAGAATTTTATTTCATGGGTAAAACTTTTATATACGGGGACTGCTGCATTGTTAAAGGTGGGGGGTGGGGTGGGTTAAGCCGCCCAGTCCAGGTGCACAGGGGCATCAGGCAAGGCTGCCCTATCAGGTCAGTTGTACTCATTGGCAATTGAGCCGCTACTTCACCAACTAAAAGAGAAATTACAAGGGATTTGTGTCGAAGGTTTGGAAATTAGACCAGCCACTTTCTCTATGCCAATGATGTTATTGTATGTTTAATAGGTGGTAGTGATGTATCAGTTTTAACAGAAGTTTTATCCAACTATGAAAAAGTTTTATCAGCAAAGGTGAATTGGGAAAAGAGCGAAGGCTACCTAATAGGGGACTGGCACGGAAAGACACCTCCAGTATTTCCACGTGGAGTCAAGTGGGGAAGGGAAGGTCTAAAGATTCTAGGTGTACATCTAGGGAAAGAATACATGCAGAAAAACTGGGAGGGCATGGTGGAGAAAATGTGTGACCGGTTGTCTCGATGGTCCTGGGTGCTACCTAAGCTTTCATACAAGGGTTGAGTATTGGTCGCAAATAACCTGGCCGCTTCAGCACTGTGGCACAAAATTAGCATTCTGGATCCTCCCAGCAGCATTGTGCAGGCATTACAGAGGAAGCAAACTGACTTTTTTTGGGCCAGACAGCACTGTATACAAGCTGCTGCACTCTACCTTCCTGTCTTGGAGGGAGGGCAGGGTCTGATGGACATCAGTTGAGAAACAGAATCGGGACCTTCAGACTTCAAGTTGCACAAAAACTCAACACCATGCTGGGCAGACACAGCTCGCACCCTGCTGCGAAAAGCGAACATTTTAAGTAACGACATGGAACTGTTTTTGACCAGACTGTGCAACGCAGATTTAAACAGAGCCTTGAGGAACATGGAGAAGATGAGCAAGAGGCAGGAAACCACAGCTACTTTCCTAAGGTGCAGGTTTCAGCTACAGTGGAGGCAGAGCCAGAGAAAGGCTCTTTTCTGTGCTTTAGGACCCCTCAACTGGATGACTTTAAGAATACCTCGAAGAAGGCACTGTACATCAGCTGCATAAAGCTGTCACACTACAGCTTGCTCAAAGACTGTAAAGAATTGAAGTGGTCAAGAGTGTTTGGGCCAGACTCCCTGTACACACCTCCAATAGAGAAACGCACTGCGGATCTCCAATGGAGATCACTGGGCGGTAGCTACGAACAGACACGTGGCACACATCGACCCCACCATAGGGAGGGAATGTGTCTTCTGCAACACAGCTGCAGGCTGAGAGGACTGTTCAGGGTGTTAGAGGGATGGGTCAGAGACCTGGGCAGTAACTACAGTGAAGAGCTTTTTATCTTTTGGCCTAAATTCGTGAGCACAAACAGAAAACGTGTCTGCCTAATAAACTTTCTGATATAGGAGAATCAAAGCTGGCAATTTGGGTAACTGGGAAAAGGAAACTCAGAAGTGAAGTTACACTAGATCCTGAGGTTAGAGCTTAGATATCTGATAGGCTCAGGGCCGAGTTTGCATATTTTAAACTGACAGATATTTTAATCTGTTAATGCCTGGGCACTAAATGATGTCTTGTGCACAATGAAGCAGGATCATCAACTGATTCTAAATGTGTGATGCTTTAATGTGTGTGTCCTCATTTAAGTTAATCGTCATTTTAATGGGTGCATAAGCAGGTTTAAATTTTTCATTTTGTAACATTTTTTTTTTTTTTTTTTACATTTTTATGCCCACCTATATTTATTCAGCAATTTTACTTTCTCTCTTTATCTATTTATCTATTTAAACGTTTATGAATGTGTCCATTCATCTGTGCAGTTATGTAATTTTTTTAATTTACATTTTTTTTCTTGTTTTTTTCTTTTTCATGTTATCGATAGTTTAGGTACTAAGGTGGAATGTTAACTAAGCGAAAAAAGAAAAATAAAGGTGTGTTAAAAGTAAAAAAAATTCTCTCTCTCTCTCTCTCTCTCTCTCTCTCTCTCTCTCTCTCTTTCTAGTGGAAAGAACACAAAGGATGTGTAATGTGTAGAAACTGAGAGAGTGAAGTGTGTGTCATTGTGTATCTGTAGGTTGCAGTGTTGTGGAGTATCAGATGAAGGCTGTGCTGCTCTCGCTTCAGCTCTGAGATCAAACCCCTCACACCTGAGAGAACTTTATCTGTATAGGAATAAAGTAGGAGACTCAGGAGTGAAGTGTCTCTCTGATCAGAAGGATGATAAATGTTACAAACTACAGACACTGAAGTGAGTAATAATCTGTTTTATATAAACACTGAAACTAATGTAATGATCAGCGTTATTTACTACATTAGTGTTATTTACTACATTAGTGTTATTTACTAGTGTTATTTACTACATCAGTGTTATTTACTACATTAGTGTTATTTACTACATTACAGTTATTTACTACATTAATTCAATTCAATTCATTTTTATTTGTATAGCGCTTTTAACAATGAACATTGTCTCAAAGCAGCTTTACACAGATAATGTGGTGATTAAATGTAAATATGTTGTTTGTAAGTATGTTTGTCCCTGATGAGCAACTGTGGCAAGGAAAAACTCCCCGAGATGGCATAAGGAAGAAACCTTGAGAGGAACCAGACTCAAAAGGGAACCGATCCTCATCTGGGTTGCACCAAATGTCCATTTAAAGCATATATACAAAGTTGCGGGGTACAGTGATGATGATCAGAAGCAAACTGCACTCCCGAGTCAGTGCAGCAGACCGCCGACACCAACTACAGTCCAATCCGTCCTCAAAGCACCCGTTCTACTCCGGAATTTCATGGAACCACCCAAGGTGTTGATGAGAGACTGTCCCAAGCTGCACAGAAGTGTGAAGATCCACGGAGGGGAGAGGGGCAGGAACAGTGGTCACTGGAGCCTCAGGAGCATGTTTAACTCGGCCGAGAGAGAGAGAGGGTGACGGGAAGTATTGGATTATTAAGTGTCCCTATTGGTGTATGAAAGTTAATGTCACTGTGCAGTTTGGACTTCGTCAAGACTCGCTATGGCAGCATAACTTAAAGGGAGAACCAGAAGGTAACACAGACATGAGGGATCTCTGGGATAAGAGACGACCCACCACACCACCGTCAACAAACCTGAGTGAACGTGTGAATGTGAGGGGACGACAGCATACAAATATACCATTTCACCAAACACTCAATAACCATGCTCCCTCCAGATCTGTGCCTCTACCTTAGAAAAAAAATCTACTGATAAAAGGCTTGACTAAATAAATAAGTTTTCAACCTCGACTTGAACACTGAGACTGTGTCTGAGTCCCGAACACTGATTGGAAGGCTGTTCCATAACTGGGGTTTTATAAGAGAAAGATCTGCCCCCTGCTGTAGTCTTCATTATTTGAGGAACCAACAGATCTAAGCACCTTTTGATCTAAGTAGGCGTGGAGGATCATACTGGTACAGAAGTTCACTCAGATACTGCGGTGCGAGACGGTTAAGTGTGTTATACGTCAGTAGTAATATTTTATAATCAATGCGAGATTTGATTGGGAGCCTGTGTAGACTGATTAAAACAGGGGTGATGTGGTCGTATTTCCTAGATCTGGTGAGGACCCTTGCTGCTGCATTCTGGACTAATTGAAGCTTATTTATGCACTTATTTGCACACCCAGACAGTAAAGCGTTACAGTAGTCTAATCTAGAAGTAACAAAAGCATGAACTAGTTTTTCTGCATCCTGTAACGACATCATATTTCTAATTTTAGCAATATTTCTAAGGTGAAAGAAGGCGATCCTGGTGATATTATTTACGTGAGACTCAAAGGAAAGACTCGGGTCAATAATCACACCAAGGTCTTTGACAGCCGTACATGCTGAAACAGAAACACCATCCAGAGATGCTACGTAATCCGAAAGTTTGCTTCTAGCTGCATTTGGTCCTAGTAAAAGTACTTCCGTCTTATCTGAGTTGAGCAGAAGAAAGTTATTAAGCATCCACTGTCTAATGTCCTTTACACACTCCTCAACACTGTTTAGCTGATCTCTCTCATCTGGCTTTGCTGAAATATACAGCTGTGTGTCATCAGCGTAGCAATGGAAGCGAATCCCATGTTTATGAATGATTTCACCAAGAGGCAGCAGATATAAAGAGAAAAGCAGTGGGCCTAAGACAGATCCTTGAGGAACACCAAACTTTACCTCATAGAGTGTGGAGAACTCACCATTTACATCCACAAACTGATAGCGATCAGTCAAATAAGACCTGAGCCAAGAGAGAGCTGTTCCCTTTATTCCTACCACGTTCTCAAGTCTAGCAAGCAGTATAGTGTGATCAATGGTGTCAAAAGCTGCACTAAGGTCGAGCAAAACAAGTAAGGAAACAAAACCCTGATCAGAGGCCAATAACAGGTCATTTACCACCTTAACAAGCGCCGTCTCTGTGCTATGATGAGGCCGAAATCCTGACTGATACATTTCAAAAATGTTATTCATAAGTAGGTGTGAGCATAACTGCTGTGCTACAACCTTTTCTAAAATTTTGGATATAAAGGGGAGATTTGATATCGGTCTGTAGTTGGACAACTGACATGGGTCAAGGTCAGGTTTCTTAATAAGGGCGTGGATAACTGCCTGTTTGAAGGATTTAGGTACATAACCAGTGCTAATGGAAGAGTTAATTTTTTTTAAAACAGGTTTGATTACCTCTGGAGTTATCTGTTTAAAGAAACTAGTAAGCAAGGGATCGAGAAACAGGTTGATGATTTTGATGAGGAGATTAATGAAATTAAGTCATTCTCATGAATAGGAGTGAAGCTTTGAAGTTGATTGTCTGTTATAATTAAACTGCTGACTACAGGGTTCCCCTTCAGGAACTCGAGCTGCGTTGAAACGCTATGGGAACGCCCCTGCGTGACCACGCTCTGAACCACGTGTGAAATCTAGCCAATAGGCAAGCTGTGACATCATAGACAGGCGACGTTGCATAAACCAGGAAGCTACAAGATGGCTGTGCGGTGGTAGCGACATTAGCTTCTGCTCATTCAGGTAAGCGCTTTGAGTGTGTTATCTGTGCAGTCTTGAGCTTATATGCAGGCAGAATTCCGTCTGCGTGTTTCCTGCTTGCCCCGATTCATTTTGGGGGGTTGGGGGGCGACACGCAGCCGATGTGTTGTTTGCTTAGCTTAGGAGCGTGCTTAGTCGGCTTTTGAGGGTATCGGTTGTTAGCATTTTAGCCGTCCCGGCTGCGAGGCGAGCTCCTATTCCCCGAGGATTGCGCTCGTTTGGCGGTTCCTTCTCCGGTGCGTGTGACGCGGTGCTCCGTATTCTTCCAGTGAGCTGGTTGTGCGTTTCCTGCACTGTGTCACAGCCTCAGCGCCTCCCCTGATCTGCGCACTGAGGTCTCTGGGTCCTGGGGGGCCCGTGTGCGCGAATGTTATTGGAGCTAAGTGGCGCGGCTACGGGACGATGCCGCTTGTGGTAGAGACGATAGCTAGCTATTTCTCCCCGAGTGTTGCGGCTGTGACAGCTATCGGTTTGCCAACGAAGAGCCGCTTGGCTCTGGTGGGTAGCGCTGTGTGGCAGGTCAGGCTACATGTTGCTTCCACACGGTGAGTGTGTTGCAGGCATACCAGGCTGGTCTGCTATGGGGGAAGTTGCGAGCTTTCTTCTGAAGCGGCATGGTGTCCCCTCCTGGCCTGACCTGCAGATGCTGTGGGTAAGGGCAATTGCTGGTGGGTTCCGAAAACCGCGGTGGCGTTTCAGTGGTAATTCCTTGCTGCTCCGATGGTATTTCCAGGCACAGCGGGATAGCCCGGTGAGAGAGTGTTGCCACCCGATTCCCGCGGGGGGGTCCTAGGGGCCCCTGGCGACTTTCTAGACCCGAGGGGGGGGCTGAACGGCCTGAGAGTCGTCCTCGCCTCTAGTGAACGGGCTGTGGTGCGTAGGCCTGATGGCTTGCATCTTGGAGGGCGGTGCGCACCTCATGCTACGGTGCTCGTCCCTCCCTGGCCCCGCCGGGAGGCCGGTCTGTCGGCCCTGCCACAGGGTGTTCAGGACGCTGCCTCCCTTTAGCGGTTAACTCCCTTATTTCCGCCCGACAGTTCGTTGTGGATGGGGGTCATCCGCGCCTCTCAGGGGGCTTCAACGGCCGCAGTACACTGCTCCTGCCATTCGGGTTCAGGAGGACTGTCTGTTAGCCCTGCCACGGGTCGTGTTCAGGGCGCAGCTTCTCCAGCGGTTTGCTCCCCGTATTCCGCCTGTATGTTCACTGCGGACAGGGGGGTTCAGCCGCCTCTCAGGAGGTGTGGTCGGCTGCAGAGCACCGCTCCAGCCACTCTGAGTGGGTCAGGGACCAGCCCCGAGGGGTTGGTTCTCCCTGTTGAAACTTTCTGTCAGTCTGGAGGGCTGCCTGGAGTCTCTCGGGGGTCCTGCGTACTGTGGAAAAGGGCTGCGCGATTCAGTTTGCGCCTTCTCCTCCCCGGCTCAATGGGGTGTGTCCCACCCTTGTGGGACCCGTGCAGGCTCTGGTCCTGGGACAGGGGGCACGTGCTCTCCTGAGGAATCGGGCCATTTAGGTGGTTCCCTCGTCCTTGTTCAGAGAGTCAGGCTGCTACAGCCCGTGCTTCGTTGTTCCGAAGAAGGACGGTGGGTTGCATCCCATTCTGGATCCCCGCTACTTGAACCACTCACTTGAGGCTCGGGTTCAGGTCTCTCGTTTAGAGAGGTCGTGTCTCAGGTTAAGTCCAAGGACTAATTTGTCATACGCTAGATCTGGTGGTTGCATGCTCCCATGCAGCCGTCCTTCACCGCGCACGGGAGGTTCCTGAGGTTTGTTTCGGGGCGAAGCTTACCAATATCGGTCCTTCCGTGCGGCCTAGCGCTCTCACCCCGTGCCTTCACAGAGTGTGTGAACGCAGCACTGACCCCGCTGTGGCTTCAGGGCATCCGCATTCTGTAATATATCGACGATCGGTTGATGTTGGCTCGTTAGAGCACCTAGCGGTTCGGCATTGAGATGCTGTTTCCGCCTGCATGGAGGTACTGGGGTTCAGACTAAAACGCCGGGTGGTGTGTACTTTTCCCAGCGAGCAGGGCCACTTTTGCGGTGTGGTGTGGGACTCGGCCGAGTTGCGGGCACGGTTGTCTCCCGCCTGGTTTGTAGTCATCCTCACTGCAGTCAGGAGGGTAGGGGCAGGCCACCTAGCCGCTGTGAGGCAGTTCCAGAGGCTGCTGGGTCTCATGTTGGCAGCATCCAGTGTATTTCCACTCGGCTTTCTCCACATGTGGCCCCTCCAGTCGTGGCCCCGGGGCAGAAGGGTTCTCCCCCTGAGGAAGTCTGTATCGTCACATCAAGGTCTCACGGTGTGCCCTTTGAGCCTTGGTTGCATGGTAGATCCCTACGTTCTGTCCCGAGGCCCCGACTGGACTCCTTGTCATTGCGTAACGCTAACGGCGGAAGCTTCCCTCACGGGGTGGGGAGTGGTCATGAGTGGCCACTCCGCCCAGGGTCTGTGGAGCGGCCCACGTCTCTTGTGGCACATAGGTTGCCGGGAGATGCTGGCATTGTTGTTGGGGTTACAACACTTCCTCCCAGTCCTTAGAGATCGCTATGTGTTGATCCGCACGGACAATACTGCGGTGGTCTTGTACATCAACCACCTGGGGGGCCTCCGGTCTCGCCCTTGCGAGCAACTGGCGCAGGAGGTCCTCTTGTGGTCCCGGGACGAACTCCTCTCATTTAGAGCCGGTTACATCCCGGAACGGTTGGATGTCTGAGCAGACGCCCTGTCGAGACTGTGGCTGCCATGGGACGGTCTTGGCCGAGGCTACGCCTGTACGCCTTTCCCCGATTGCTCTGCTCTCAGGAGTTCTGGAAAAGTTTCGCCGGTAGGGAGTCTGTCTCCTCCGGGTAGCACCTCGTTGGCGGCGGGACCCCCGCACGGTGTTGTGGAGACTGCGGCCCCTGAGGGGGCACAGTTCGTAGCAGCTGTTCTCTCTACCGAGGTAGTAGAGGCCTTTATCCACTTCAGAGCTCCCTCCACGAGGAGGTCGTACGCCGCACGGTGTCGACTGTTCGCGTCACGGTGTGGGCACCATGACTTGGACCCAGTTAACTGCCTGGTCGGTTCAGTTCTGGTGTTTTTGCAGGTACAGTTTGCCGCAGGGTTAACCCCTTCGACCCTGAGGGTTTCCGTGTTTGCTGGGTAGGTCCCATTGGTGACAAGTTTCTTCCGCGGCGCCCGAAGGCTGTGGCCCGGGACGCGACTCGGAGTGCCTTTCTGGGACTTGCCAGTTGCCTCGTCCCACCTGGCGTTGCCCCCTGGCATGGCCAGAGTGTTCTTTACACGAGGCTGGGTGCTCCAACACGATGTGTCGTGTTACAGGCATTCTGCCCTCCTCTGTTTATAGCCCCCGACCAGGGGTTATGAGACCCGGCTGTGTCCAGTGCAGGCACTGGATGCTTATCTCCACAGGACGAGTCCTTGGAGGTGGTCGGTGCAGTTGTTCGGCTGCGAGTCCTGGTCCCTGCTCTGATGGCGGTCAGGGCTCGCCCTGCCGGAGTGTGGCGGCCTCTGCGGCCGGGTCCACATGAGTGTCACTCCGGGACGTCTGTGACGCTGCGGGTTGGTCCACCCCCCTGACCTTTGTCAGGTTCTGTGGCCTCGACCTCGGAGCCACCCCGGGCATGCTGGTGCCAAGGCTCTCACTCTTTCGGCAGGGTCTGGTCAGTGTGGCGTGATTGGACACTCGTTCCCATAGCTTTTCGACGCAGCACGAGTTCCTGAAGGGGAACGTCTCTAGGTTACGACCGTAACCCTATTTTCCCGAGGGAACGAGACGCTGCGTCTCTGTTCACTCCCTGCATCCCTGCGGCGCTTACCTTCTCTCTTTGCAGAAGCTAATGTCGCTACCACCGCACAGCCATCTTGTAGCTTCCTGGTTTATGCGACGTCGCCTGTCTATGACGTCATGGCTTGCCTATTGGCTAGAATTCACACGTGGTTCAGAGCGTGGTCACGCAGGGGCGTTCCCATAGCGTTTTGGCGCAGCGTCTCGTTCCCTCAGGGAACTAGGGTTACGGTCGTAACCTAGAGACGTTACTTGTAAAATAATTTGGATTTACATTAACCGTCTGAATTTCTTGCATGATGTTTTCAATTTTATTATTAAAAAAGTTCATGAAATCATTACTACCTAATGATGGTGTGCATGTTAATGATGGAGTGCAGTGCTTTTATTCCCTGTTAATTTTGCTACCGTGCTGAATAAAAATCTAGGATTATGTTTGTTATTTTCTATGAGGGTGGAGAAATATGCTGATCTAGCAGCACTAAAAGATTTTCTATAATTTAGAAGGCTCTCCTTCCATGCTATTTGAAATACTGTTAAATTTGTTTGACGCCATTTACGTTCTAATTTTCAAGTGGTCTGATTTAAGGTGCGTGTATGATCATTATACCACTGTGCTAATTTTTTCTCCCTGATCATTTTGGTCTTAAGGGGAGCTACATAATCTAGAGTGTAACGTATCGTTGTTTTTAGATGTTCAGTGGCCCAGTCGAGCTCTGCGGGGTCTGACGGAGATCTATCTAATATCGTAATTTCGGGAAGATTATTAATAAAACGCGCTGCTGTAGCTGACGTGAAAGTACGCTTAACACGTTAACGTGGTGAGGTAGAAATGCAATGACTTAGGCAAATTTAAAACGAGATTAGATAATGGTCTGAAATAGCTTCAGACTGTGGAATTATGACTAAGTTTTTTTATTTTTAATCCAAATTTTAACAACAAATCGAGAGTGGGTCCACCACTATGAGTGGGTCCTATAACATTCGGATTAATTCCAACTGAATCTAGAATGGACACAACTGCTGCTCTTAAGGAGTCTTCCTGATTATCAAAATGAATATTAAAGTCTCCAACAATTAATGCTTTGTCTAAAGAAGCAGCTAAATTTGTAATGAAATCTGCAAATTCTATCAGAAAATCAGAGTAGGGCCCTGGGGGTCTATAAATAATAATTAGTGGAATTAACTGACTTGACCTGCTACTCCACCTCCTCTGTCATTTAGACAGGGTTGGTGTATGTAACTATACCCAGGAGGACTCGCCTCATTTAATGCTACATATTCATTCGATTTAATCCACTTTTCTGTCGAACACATTATATTAAACTCCTGGTCGGTAATAATTTCATTTATAATTTCAACAATCCTATGTTTAGTTCAGAGGTGCTGGCTGTGCGTTCAGTCCTATATAATTCCTATATTTTGGTTTTGCTCGGGGGACAGACACAGTCTCAATATGGTGGATCCTGAGTGACGACTCTGTGCAGCTAGCAGATGGTTGGTTTAGCCTGTCTGTCTGCTCCCTGGCCTTGGCTCTAGACAGTCACTTGTTAACTAGTGCTGTTCTGAGACTATGACCTATACTACAAGAAATGAGAGCAGCACCTTTCCGGGTGGGATGGACACCGTCCCGCCCTAACAGGCCAGCCTTGCCCTCAAAAATGCTCCAATTATTAATGAAGCCCACATTGTTTTTGGAGCACCACTCGGACATCCAGCAGTTTAGCGACTATAACCTGCTGTAGGCTACATCGCCACATCGCATTGGGATGGGGCCAGAGCATACTACAGCATCGGACATTGCCTTCGCTAATTTACACACCTCTATAACATTACTCTTAGGAACCTCTGACTGTCGAAGGCGTATATCATTAGCTCCTGTGTGTAAAACTATCTTAGAGAACCTGTGCTTTCCTAAGAATCTAAGCTGATCTGCTATGTCCGGCGCCCTGGCTCCCGGTATACACATAACCTGTGCTGCTGGTGCCCTTAAAGGTCTAGCTAATTTCACGTGCCTCAGAATGGAGTCTCCTAAAACCAGAGCTCTTTCAGGTTTTTCAGCGGGTGCTTCACTGAGGAGAGCAAACTTGTTGGACACGCGAAGCGGAGAGGAATGGTGCTCCCGTGGGCGAGCCTTGGTGTTAGCTTTGGCTTTGCGAGTATGCCGCCAAGTCGTCACCCATTCGCCCCGCTGCGAGGGCTCTAATGCCGGAGTCGGGGGAAAAGTACCTTCACCTAGGGCATCCAGACTTTCCCCTGCAGAACCTGGACTGCTCTCACACTCACTACTTCTCTCTAGACTCTGGATGCGCTCCTCTAATGCTAAGATCTTCTCCGTCAAAGAGCAAACTAGATTACACTTCTCACATATTAAATTATCGCTAACAACGGAGAAAGACTGACTAAACATGTCACACTTCACACACTGAGTGAACTGGATGTTCGCCATAATAGAGAAATTACGTACCTTATTGTGATTACTGTAGTGTGTGTTCGTAGTTTTGGTGAATGTCCTCCACTTACTGCTTTCAAACCCTCAGACAGGGAAAACAGCGCTCTTCCGACAGCAAAAATAGTCGAGACGGAGCCAACGGAAAGTGAAGGATGCAGGAAATCAAAACGATATTTTGATATTTTTGACATTAGTGTTGTTATTTACTACATTACAGTTATTTACTACATCAGTGTTATTTACTACATTACAGTTATTTACTACATCAGTGTTATTTCCTACATAACAGTTATTTACTACATTAGTGTTATTTACTACATTAGTGTTATTTACCACATTAGTGTTATTTACTACATCAGTGTTATTTACTACATTAGTGTTATTTACTACATCAGTGTTATTTACTACATCAGCGTTATTTACTACATTAGCATTATTTATTAGATAATGATCATCTTTTATTCTACACTGCCACAAATGTTGGATTTCCTGTAAGCAGCTGGTTTCCTCACAAAGACAGTGCTTTTATCTCTCCACCTCCACACCGAGATAATTACCTGCTGCTGATCATCAAACACCACCTTCTAGTTTTCTGTTACTAATTCACTTCTTTCTCTTCTAGTGTTTACTGATGATGAACAAATGTGTGTGAAGACTCCAGTGTTCCTGCATTTCCGTGTCTGCAAACCGAGAACACGTTTATCTACAGGATCTGAGGAGTTGATGTGAAAAAGCCCAGAGCAGAAGGAGTCCAAATCACATGTATTACTTTGTCCTTTAGTTAGTATTTAATAGAGTTTCTATCTTTATGCTACAGGATCAGACCCAATCCATTCTTTATTTTCTCTCTGATCTGATCTCCATTTCTTACTAGTATCAGGTGATCAACCCAGTATGGGATCGGTGCCATCTTTAGTCCCTGCATATACACACACACACACACACACACACGGATGTTTATAATATGTATATGATCTATTATATAATATTTCCTACAAAAACACCAATAAAACTATAATCATTTTATATAAAGTTTAGAAGAAAATAAATGGAGTTTTATTTACTCTTCTTTCTTTCTTTCTTTCTTTCTTTCTCCACCACTTTTTGAAAACTTCCCCATGAATTAAGTTTTATCTTAAAGGTTTATTATCTACAGATGTGCATTGCATTCACCAAGAATTTTTTATAAATAAATAAATAAATTGTGTCAGGCGAGCATTTTAGTGCATAACACCGGATCTGACATTCTGCATTCTTTGCAATAATAATAATGTTTTTTTTTTGCCATGTTAAGATTGTTGTTTGTTTATTTTAAGTGTTAATATTTGAAAAATTAATTCAATCAAATATGGACACAAAATTATTATGTTATATTCCATTATAAACAGATATCACTTGTAGATTATGGTTGATGATTAAGTGGACACTAAATTATTAGTGAATGCTGGTGAAATTGGAGAAACCACGTGATCAGAGTGTAGGATACATGGGGAGACCGGAAAAGACCTTTTAAATAGTAGTTAATAAACAAATAAAAGTGCATAATAAGCTGCAAAAATAATAATAAATAAAATTAAATTAAATAAAGCCTTTTCACCTTTATGTGAACAAGGTGGTGGTACGGCTGTGGGGAATCTGGCCCACAGCCGTACCACCACCTTCTTCACATAAAGGTGATACGGCTGTGGGGATTCTGGCCCAGGGACACGGTGACAGGTATCTCCCTGTTGTGTATCTTTCTGAATCTGTACACAACATAACACAAGGGTCTCCCTCGTGCTTGCGTGCAGTAGCTGCTGCGGCTCTGATGGTTCGGGATGCTGAGAAAACGGTGCTGTCACATCCTTTGCTCCTGAACACCTCACATCAGCTAACAGCTATTTTACACAACCTCAACACACAACATATGACAGCACAACGTAGATCTGGTTATAAGACACACTCTTGAAGACAGAAAACTTCACCATTAAGCCTCTTCTCAGCCGCATTCAGCTGTAGTAGTGCTGCGTGATCTGCTAGACTTTATAGATTTAGATGGTGTTGACGAGGCACATGATTGCCTTAAACACATTGAACAAGAGACCTCTTGTAGCTCTGATCTTTTAGATACGGCACTGGAAGAGGGGGATTGTCTATATGTAGATGTTCATGTTCAAAACCTTCTGATGATGTGTATTTATGTGGATGTGCGGTTGTTAGATTTCCTGATGTAATAGTTGAAGCTAAATCATTACCATACACATCTGCACACAGCTGCAGAGTTGGTGGCACATACAAGAGCATGTCAGTTGTCTGAAGGTAAAGTAGTGACTATATACACTGATTCTGAATATGCTTATGGTGTTGTGCATGATTTTGCTGAAACACAGAATCAAAGACACTTTAAAACTGCTGATGGAAAGCCCATAGCACATTTTAATCTAATAGGCGACCTTTTAAATGCTGTTCAACTCCCTGCCAAAGTGGCCATAGTGAAGGTTAAAGGACATGCCGTAGGTGATTCAGAGGAAATTCAGGGAAATACGTTAGCGAAAAAAGTAGCTAAGGAAGCAGCAAAACAACCAGTAGATTTGCACACAGTACATACAAATCGTCTCTAGGTTACGACCGTAACCCTAGTTCCCCAAAGGGAACAAGACGCTGCGTCGAAACGCTATGGGAACGCCCCTGCGTGACCGCGCTCTGAACCACGTGTGTAATCTGACCAATAGGCGTTTGGGACGTGACGTCATCAGCGGGCGACGTCGCGTAAACAGGAAGCAACAAATGGCTGCGAGATGGACCAGACGCTAGCTCCTGCGAGAGAAGGTAAGCGCCGCAGGGATGCAGGGAGTGTGGCACGGAGACGCAGCGTCTCGTTCCCTCGGGGAACTAGGGTTACGGTCGTAACCTAGAGACGTTCCCCTTCAGGAACTCGAGCTGCATTGAAACGCTATGGGAACGAGTGTCCAATCACGCCACACTGACCAGACCCTGCCTAGAGAGTGAGGGCCTCGACGCAACACAGAGGAGCCCAGGGTGGCTCTGAGGTCAAGGTCATAGAACCTGACGAAGGTCAGCGGGGTGGACCAACCCGCCGCGTCACAGATGTCCTGGAGTGGGACTCCAGCGGACCAGGCCGTAGAGGCCGCCACACTCCGGGTGGAGTGAGCTTGAACCCCAAGCAGTGCGGGGAGGCTAGAGGACTCGTGAGCCGACACAATCGCATCCACAACCCATCTGCTCAATGTCTGCTTATTGGCCGGGAAACCTTTTCTATTAGGGCCATAGCAGACAAGCAGCTGCTCCGACTTCCTCCAAGGACTCGTCCTGCGGAGGTAAGCATCCAGCGCTCTCACTGGACACAGCCGGTGCTGTCGCTTCTGGTCGGCGGCAGTAAACGGAGGAGGGCATAATGCCTGCAACACGACAGGACGTGAGGGAGCCGTAGGCACCTTAGGCACGTACCCAGGTTTCAGGTAAAGAAAAACCTTGGCCATGCCAGGGGCAAACTCCAGGCGAGACGGGGCCAAGGACAGAGCCTGCAGATCCCCGATCCTCTTCAGGGAGGAAACCGCCAACAGAAAGTTTGCACTAGGTTGCACTCGATGCACTTTATGTAACTTGTGTTTTAGCTTAATGTTGTTTTGTTTGTTTGTTGTTTAGTGTAGCACCAGGGTTCTGGAAAAACGTTGTCTCATTTTTACTGTGTACTGTGTACCACTGTGTATAGTGGAAATGACAAAAGCCTCTAGACTTGACTTGACTTGAAAAAGCCTCTTGACTTGAAAGGTGGTCTTGATCGACAAAAACCTAAGGGCCACATCGGCTAATGGCTCGAAAGGGGGGCTCAGAAAGAGCTGCCATCACAACGGCCAGATCCCAGTCAGGCACTCTGGGTCGCGTCCCGGGCCTCAGCCTCCGGGTGCCACGGAGGAAACGTGTCACCAGTGGGTGTTTACCCAGCAACTGCCCCGCAGGCGGGGAGCCATATGCCGCGATGGCCGGCACGTAAAACTTCAGGGTCGAGGGGGTTAACCCTGCTGCAAACTGTTCCTGCAGGAACTCCAGAACTGACCCAACTGGGCAGTTAACAGGATCCAGGCCACGGTGCTCGCACCAAGACGCGAACAGTCGCCAGCATGTGGAGTGGAGAAGGGTCTCTACCACCTTGGCGGAGAGACCGGCCGCCACGAACCGGGCCCCCTCATGGGCCACAGCCACAGCCTCCACAACTCTGGGCAGGGGTGAACCAGGGTCCCGCCCGCCTGAGAGAGAAGATCCCTCCTGGGAGGAATCTCCCACGGAGGGCCCTCAAGAAGGGGCACCAGATTCGCAAACCACGGCTTGCTCGGCCATCAAGTGTTTTAACCCCAAAAACACTGCCATCATCTCCAGGCAATTCTGTGCCACCAGAGACGAGGGCCGCTACACAAACCCTGGGCGGAGTGGCCACTCATGACCGCTCCCCACCCCGTGAGGGAAGCGTCCGTTGTAAGTGTCACGCGACGACACGGAACCCCCAACACCGGGCCACGGGACAGGAACGTCTGGTCTTTCCAAACATCCAAGGCTCGAAGGGCACACCTTGATAGTGCGATGCGGGTTTCCCCTGAGGGAGAACCCCTTGCCCCGGAGCCACCACTGGAGGGGTCTCATGTGCAGGAGCCCGAGCGGAACTATGCTGGACGCTGCTGCCATGATTGTGAGCCTCTGGAACTGCCGCACAGTGAGTGGCTGGCCTTCCCGCACTCTCCTGACGGCCGTAAGGATGACTTCGACCCGAGCAGGTGACAACTGTGCCTGCATCCTGGCCGCATCCCACACCACGCCCAAAAAGGTGGTACTCTGTGCAGGAGAAAGCACGCTTTTGCTGGCGTTTAGCCGAAACCCAAGCACCTTCATGCAGGTGCTCCGAGGGAGCCATAAACAATCAATCGTCGATGTGATTCAAAACGCGGATGCCCTGAAGCCGCAGCGGGGCTAGTGCAGCATCGACGCACTTCGTGAAGGTGCGGGGCGAGAGTGCCAGACCGAACGGGAGGACCCGATATTGGTATGCTACGCCCCGGAAAGCAAACCTCAGGAACCTCCTGTGTGCAGGAAGGATGGAGATGTAAAAGTATGCTTCCTTCAGATCTATAGTTACGAACCAGTCCCCGGACCTGATCTGCGTCACGACCCCCTTGAGGGTGAGCATCCTGAACCTGAGTCTCCTGAGAGAGCAATTCAAGGAGCGAAGATCCAGAATGGGACGCAACCCGCCATCCTTCTTCGCAACAAACGCAGGGAAACGCAGCCGACTGCTTCTTAGACTCCTAAAAGCTGTTTACGACCGCCGTCACGGCGTCACCAAACAGACCAGGAGGAGCCATTGGTGCGTTCAAGAGCACAGCTCGATCCTTGTCCGGGAGGTCGGACAAGGTGAGCCACAGATGCCGCTCTGTGGCTACCAGGCCCGCCATGGACCGGCCAACGGCCCGCGCCGTGTGTTCCGTGGCCCGAAGGGTTAGGTCGGCAGCGCGACGTAACTCCCAAACGTCAGTGGCCCCGGAGCTAAGTCCCTCATCCAAATCATGCAGCAGGTCCGCCTGGTATGCCTGCAACACACCCATGGTGTAGAGACATCCCGCAGCTTGACCTGCTGCCGTGTAAGCCTTCCCCACTAAAGCCGTTGTAGCACGTAGCGGTTTAGTAGGGAACACCGGAGCCTTTAGCGACGATGCTACGCTAGGAGAGAGATAGCTAGCTAGCGTCTCTTTAACACGCGGCATCACCCCATAGCCACACGCCTTAGCCCCAACCACATTCGCGTAAAGCGAGGAGTGGTGTGACGAAGCACGTGCTGAGTACGGGGTTTCCCAAGAACTGGACACCTCGGCGTGCAGATCAGGGAAAAACGGCAGGCCCCGGCGCCGAGAAAGCGACACAGGACGCAGAAAACGCTTATCCAGCTTACTCCTTCAGATTTGCCAGCTTCCAACATTCCTCTTTTATTTTAATCCCCTTACCACACACACACACACACACACACACTAATAAAAGGCACTTTTAAGAGCCACGTCTGTCTTGTTAACCTGCTCTCTCTCTCTCTCTCTCCCTCACTCTCTCTCTCTCTCACTGTTCTGTTGATGTTATATCTGTCTATCATTCTTTATATTTCTGTATATATTTGTGTATATTTCTTGTCAAATTATGACTAGGCCAAAATTCAGGCCCTGTCCATCTTGCCAGACTCCCAATCAGGCAAGCAGGAAAACGTGTCATGTCTGCTTTGAAAGTCTGTCCACTAAACAGAAAATAAAAGACAAAGTGGTGTCACTGGATAGACAGTGGGGACAGTCTGTCATGAAAAGCAGAAATGCTGGGCGTATAATTGATTCTGCCCGTATTGCGGTAAGTAAAAATGCTAGTTTTTCACTTGTTATTTAAAGTGCCTATGTTTGTCATATAGTGATTATTCTAGTCTAGTACCAGTATGATGTGGCCTTCATAAAGCCATTTAACTTAGTCTTCTTTGTATGAAATAAAACTTATCTTTATGTTTAAGTTGTGTTAAAGAGAAACAATAAGTTAATATTGAATCAGTTGTGTTGGCAATGGTAAACATTTTGACTTTTAAAAAAATAATATACTTTTTAAAACTAATTAAGGCCCCTATTTTTTGAATCCATTGAATGACCTTAAAATAAAATTTCTTTATACAGAATGAATGCACTTGATAATTGTCAGGGAACCACCTGCCACACCCCCTTTAGTGGATCGCTATGCCTCCACTCTCCATAGAGCTCCAGGTTTAACCACGCACACCTGGAGCTCATCATCACTCATGCCTCCACTCTCTCTGAAGCTCCAGGTTTAACGAGGCACGAGGTTCGCCTTCGGGCTCCTTCGATGGCGACGTCCTGCCTCTGGATTCCACCGTGGATGTCATTTGGCCTCTGGACACCACCAGGGTCGTTTTTCTGATTCCGGGCTCCACCGGGTGCGTCACTCGTACTCCGATCTCTGCTACGGACCTAGCTCCGATCCAGACCCCCCCATTGGGCGTCTATTCGGCCCTGATCGCCGCCGAGGGCCTCACTTGGTCTCAGGTCTCTGCTGTGGAGGTCGCTCAACCTCGGGACTCCGCTGTGGGCGCAGCTTGGTCCCTATCCGACGCTGGAGCTGTCTCTCTGCCTCCTAGCTCCGCCGAAGACGTCCCTTTGTCCCTGGTCTCCGCTACAGGCAGCTCTCCGTCCCCGGTCGCCCCTGGAACCGTTTCTCCGGCCTTCGTCCTGGCTCCAATCTTCACCAGGGTTTTCGCTCCAATTCTGGCCTCCGCAATGAGCTACACGCCATCTCGGACCTCCGCTGGGAGCATGGTTCTGTCCTGTGCTTTCGGGATGGGCATCCTCCGGGTCCTGCGCTTCGCCTGGGCTGTCGCCCTGCCTCGGGTCCTTTCTGGCCTTCTCCGGTTTTGCGGCAGTTTTGACCAGGTCCTGTTCGACCCTGGACAGACACCGGGATCCTCCTCTGAGTGCCCTGGCCCTCCGAGCGTCTGTGGGTTTGGGGCGTCAGGTGCCACCCCTCATGGGGGGGTAATGTCAGGGAACCACCTGCCACGCCCCCTTTGGTGGCTCGCTATGCCTCCACTCTCCATAGAGCTCCAGGTTTAACCACGCACACCTGGAGCTCATCATCACTTATGCCTCCACACTCTCTGAAGCTCCAGGTTTAACGAGGCACACCTGAAGCTCATCATCACTCCACCCCGCTCCTACATAAACCCCTCACTCACATTCACTCCCCGTTCATTATTATTTATGTTGGACTTCTCATACTGCATGTTTTGGCGTTCCGGTTTTCATACAGGACTGTTTTCATCCGTTTCATCCGGACTCCAGAATCCCGTACCGGCTGCGCTTCCCCTCCCTGTGCATCTCGGGTCAGCTACGCTTCTCCCAATGCGCTACTCGGACTATCTCTCTCAACCTAAGGACTGCCATGTGTGTGCGTGTGTGTATCTCTCTCTCACGCATGCCATTAAAACCCGAGCGAGCTGTACTCCGGCTTCTGCCTTTTTTGTCGCTCACACCCTGACAATAATGCAGTCGGTTTAACTAATGTGTATGTGTAATGCTTAACTGCTTTTGTTCATTTCAGGTGCGGCAACTTGAGGCAGTGGGTTACAAGCCTATTTTATTTATTGGCAAACAAGAATTCAAATAGGTGAGTTGCAGACATAATCACCCATCTTCTTCCCACTCCTGTCACAAGAAATCTTTTAAATAAAATGAGGACAGCATATGAATTTATCTTGACTAAGGGTAGGAGCAAGATTTTTGTTCAGAAATAATAATTAGTATTTAAAATGCATGTTTTTTAGTTTAATATGTACAGATATGAAATTAATGTAAACTTGTATTAAAGCAACCTCTACAGCACAGCAGCTGGACAATGACATCCCAATAACAAAGCAGCACAAAAGCCCCATTCAGGAGCAGTGCAACAGTTCCATTTTGGAGTCGGAGAGCCTCACGGTGAAGCAGTCGGAGAGCCTCACAGTGGAGCAGTCAGAGAGCCTCACGGTGGAGCAGTCGGAGAGCCTCACGGTGGAGCAGTCGGAGAGCCTCACGGTGGAGCAGTCGGAGAGCCTTACGGTGGAGCAGCCGGGGAGCCTCACCGTGGAGCAGTCGGAGAGCCTCACCGTGGCGCAGCCGGAAAGCCTTACAAGGAAGACCGAGACTCTATATACACTCAATCTTGTCTCTCTCTCTCTCTTCCATATGTTCTCCAAATTCACTCTCTCCTAGCTCCTCTACTACTTCCTCAGCTGTTCTAACTTCACACTCTTTTTCTTCTCCACCTTCACTGCCATGTTCTAGGTCTTTGCAACAGAGGAGGAAAAGGACAAAAACCTTAATCGGTTCGCTGCCACCTTCAGATCTCTCCCTTCCACAGTCTTGTTCTTCAACTGCTCCATCTTCCACCTCCCAGTCTTTGAGTCAGGAGGGGCCATATGTGAAGAAGGAAAGAAAAGGTAAGTTTTTTGGCAGTGGTGTACTTTAATC
>MU551521.1:0-13091 GCA_024362625.1 Silurus asotus
AGATCGTCAAGAGCACCAAATTCCTTGGTGTTCATCTGGCATACAACCTCACCTGGTCACTCAACACCAGCTCAATCACAAAGAAAGCCCAGCAGCGTCTCTACTTCCTAAAAAGGCTGAGGAAAGCCCACCTTCCTCTCCCCCCATCCTGACCATGTTCTACAGAGGGAACATTAAGAGCATCTTGACCAGCTGCATCACTGCCTGGTTTGGGAATTGCACCCTCTCGGATCGCAAGACCCTACAGAGGATAGTTAGGACAGCTGAGAAGATCATCGGAGTCTCTCTCCCCTCTATCATGGACATTTATACCACACGCTGCATTTGCAAAGCACATAGCATTGTGGACGTCCACACGGCACATGAAGCATTCGGGCCGCCACAACAAGACTGTGCAACAGTTTCTTTCCCCAAGCCATCAGGCTTCTCATTACACAGAACTGAAACAGAACTCACACACAATCACTCACTCAAATGTGTGTTACTGAACTGTACAACCTGAACTTAACGCAATCATCACTCATCTCAATCCACTCCACCACCATTTATTGATTTTTTATATATTTATACTCACACCTTTAACTGTATTACAGTATAATGTTTACATGCTGTCTTTGCACCTCCTTGCTGCTGTTTTTAACCAACTTGTTCTGTTTGTATTCTCTCCTTGGTAAAGTTTTTACATTTCTCCTTGCACAGTACTGTAAAATCAAGTATACAGTAGGTTTACTAGTCTGTGCTGTATTTGTTTTTTTGTCTTGTCTGGTGTCATCTTGTGTTGTCTGTCTTCACTGTCTGTCTGTACTGTTTTTTGTTTGCACTGTTTGCACCAGGTTGCACTTGATGCACTTTGTTTGTGTTGTAGCTCTATGTTTTTGTAGTTTGGTGTAGCACCAGGGTTTTGGAGGAACGTTGTTTCGTTTTTACTGTGTACTGTGTACCACTGTGTATAGTAAAAATGACAATAAAATCCTCTTCACTTGACTCGATCTGTAGGTACATCAAGGGGACCCTGCCTAATGACCCAAACATTAAAATTAATATTCGGGACAGCATCACATCATACATAGGGTCGATAAAAGTCCTACACCAAACGTTATCAATCACCACCACTATTTAGGGCACCACACTTTCAGATAAACACTAGGGGACGGACTGTTTAAGTGTCTGGCACATTTTGCAAACATGTGTGTGAACTCCTTAGCGAGGTTGCCTCTCTCTCTCTCTCTCTCTCTCTCTCTCTCTCTCTCTCTAAACGTTATCAATCACCACCACTATTTAGGGCACCACACTTTCAGATAAACACTAGGGGACGGACTGTTTAAGTGTCTAGCACATTTTGCAAACATTCCCCTTCTAACCCCCAACTTCAGTGTGTGTGAACTCCTTAGCCAGGTTGCCTCTCTCTCTCTCTCTCTCTCTCTCTCTCTCTCTCTTTCTCTCTGCCTCCTGGTTTTTGTTGTTTGTTCCTGTTTTTTTATATTATTTAAATGTATTATTATTTTTTATTACATTTTTTTAATTTTTATTATTTTTAACCACAAACCAACACAGACACTCCCTTTTCTGTAAAAATCTGTCTTAACCCGTAACAGTTACAGGCCTCGTCCTGCTCTATCACTTTTGTGTTGTGAGTTTGATCTTTTTTTTCAAATTTTTTGGTCTTGGTGTGGAATAAAGACCTTACTTGAGAATAATCAAGAAAAGCTAAGCAACTAAAGGTAGCTGGATCTTTAGGTAATCTATTAGGTTACCACCCTGCTAACCTGATCTAACCTCCGCTAGCTGTCTGAAACCATCAGGTCAGACTGGGCATAGAATATAATATTTATTTAATAATTATATAATAATTGCCTATTAGTGCAGCCCGCTAATATCGTAAGAACTTGCATTGGCCCTTTGTGCTCTCTTTGTCTCTTTGCCAGTGAACCAGCATGTTCCAACCATCCAGTCCTGATGCCCACTGGGATCAGCTAGAGACCTGGTTGAGGGGGCTCAGAAGAACCCAACATGTGCTCACGGTCAGCTAGACCTGCAAATGGCAAAGACGCAATAACAGTGCAGTACGGCAAATGAGAAAGACTGCAGGAGGAAAAAATAAACTACAAAAGGCGCTGACGATTCTCTGCATAGAAACCGCATGCCAAGAGCAGCGAAAAAAGGACCCCAGAGAGAAGCTCGGTGAGAAACTCCAAAGAGCTCTTAATGAAAGCAGAAAGAATTTCCCTTAACTAGCCGACTAATGCACCCTGGACACAAACTCCCAGTTCCAAATGGGGGGATAAGAACCCCCCTACTCTGAACATCTCCGGGGTGGGAGACTTCTCAAAGAACCATGCCTTCCAGTCACCATCTCATCCCGGATCCTGAATTAGAACTGAGGATTGAGAAGGGGAGGGGGGGAGGTGTATATACTAAATTCTAAATCAATATACTAAATTCGCTACAGTACTAACATCATAAATATTCTACAGGCACTGAACAGACAAAGTAATGTGTGTAAACCAGTGTGAGGACAATCTCAACACTTTTAATTTATGATTTAGAATCACACACCAATAAAATAGGATGTTCTTCCTGGGAACAGAATCGGTGACATAATCTGCAAATTAAAAGATAAAGACAAAATAAAACCAACAGATGTAAACACGTTCACAATCTCAGAGCATGACGTGAGGAGGGCATTCAATAGAGTGAATACCAGGAAGGCAGCAGGACCAGATGGCATCGCAGGTCGGGTTCTGAAAGACCAGCTAGCACCGGTGTTCACTGAGATATTCAACCTCTCACTGGAACAATCTGTTGTCCCCTCATGCTTCAAAACAGTCCACCATTGTTCCTGTCCCGAAGAAACCCCAGCCCGCCTGCCTCAACGACTATCACCCTGTAGCCTTGACCTCAGTAGCGATAAAGTGCTTTGAGAGACTGGTCAGAGACTTCATCACTGCATCACTACCAGACACACTTGACCCTCTACAGTTCCAGACTGTCAGAACCGTTCCATTGAGGACGCCATTGCTCATCTCCTCCACACTACGATGAGCCACCTGGACTACAGGAAAGGGAATTATACAAAGATGCAGTTTGTGGACTGCTGTACTCATTGTACACATATGACTGCGTGGCCACTTCCAACTCCACAACCATCATCAAGTTTACTGATGACACAGGAAGATTGAGAAGGACCTCAGCCATCCCAACAATGGACTCTTTTCTTTGTTGCGTTCAGGGAAACGCTTCCACTCCCTGAAAGCAAACACAGAGAGAATGAGGAGGAGCTTCTTCCCGCAGGCCATTCAGAGTTTAAACCAGGAAACACCCAGGATTAAGAACTTTTCCACTCTCTTTATGGTCACACTTTTTCTCTGCACATATTTTCTTTTTGCAAAATGACGTTTTAATCTCTGGACTGTCAGTTTAACAATTTAACTCTGGACTCGCATAGCACTGTGCACTTTATACCACACCACACCGCACACGGTCACTTTAAGGACAATCACATCAACCATCTTAATTTTGTACTGTTTTACTGTTTACTGACATAAGCATATCATGTATATATACTTTTTTCCAATATATATTTTTATATATTTTATATTTTTTACACTTTTAATCACTTTCAATCACACTAGGAAAACCAATCTTTCATTATTATTTTTACAACTGTTTTAGCATTCAAATGCGAATGCTTCTGGCCACTTACTACGTCTGTCGACTATAACCAAAAGGTATCTCAAATTTCCTACAGGTGGCATATGTGTGAAATTTTTATATGTAGGTGTAGTGGCTTCAGAAAGTAAGTGCAGTATGTTGTAAAGGTCAAAGTATGTTAGTTTTGGCATAAGTAGTCATCAATCCAACACTTGCTTGGTTGTTTTAGCTACATCAGCAATACAGTATAATGCGTTTATAGCCTGTATGACTTTAGCTATGCTAATGTGTGACATCCCATGGTAATGCTTCACCAACATTTTTAAAGCTAGTTTGGAATTTTTCCCATCTACATCTCTAATGATTGTGCACATAAAGGTAAAAGGGCTTAGCATAGTTTGGAAGACCTAAAGCTGAAGCAGACTGTATAACCTTTTTTAAGGCAGAAAAACTGTCAATCATTTCATAAGTCCACAGAATGCGATGTGATGGAGCACTAGAACTTTGTGATCAATAGCACTACACAAAACTTTATTATGCTGTGCGCAGTCAGGGATCCATGCTCAGCAGTAGTTTATCAGCCCCAGAAGCATTGCATCTGTTTTACAGTCTGAAATCTTGAAAACCTAGTCACAAGCTGTACTTGGTCCTGTGGTCTTACGTTGGCCTTCTGAGATTACATTGATTACATTGATGCTTTCTGGCAGTCCTGTTAGGTCAGTCCTGTGACAAGGATGTCATCTGCATATTGAAGGATGCAGGTGGCAGATGGATATAGGCCAAAGTTCTGTGCACTACAGCGGAGAATATGGCTGGCAAATCAACAAAACCCTGAGGAAGACAGGTCCAGGTGAATTGACGTCCCCTATAGGTAAATGTGAAAATCAGCTGTGTCTTTGAGGCCAAAGGGACACTGAAAAATGCAAAACAAAGATCAATCACGGAAAAAATTGGTATAGAGGTAACAGTGGTAGCTACATCGGGCACCAAAGGAGCTAATGGAATAATTATTTTAATAATCTCTCCTAAATCTTTTGTTAGCCTCCAGCATTGTTTATCTGCCTTCAAAAGAATGGATTATTCGGTGTGTTATAAGTTGAATTTGTCTTGACCAAAAAATAAATTGTTAATAACCGGAGCAATGCCAACATTCTTCTCTTTTGACAATGGATATTGTTTAACAAAAACCGAATGGTGTGTTTTCATGAGTGCATGATATGGTTTTACCTGGATTAAACCTACCCTACTTACCTGGTTTAACTTCACCTAAATTTGGTTCATCATTTAGGACGTCTGTACTACCATGAAAGAAATCTTCTGGATGTGGCTGTGGCTCAGTTGTGAGCATGAGGACAAAAGCCAAAGACAGTAAAACACTGGTTTTCAAAAAACAGTATCTCAATTCCCATTTTATGCATTATAGTTTGGAATAATTGTAAAGCTTTGATAAAAATGTGTACCAGTCAGTGTCACCAAAGGCAAAGGTAAGTTACAGGACATGAAATTGGAACTTTGTCTATTCCCTAATAGATCAACTTCCCCTTTCTCCTAGGACCTCCTCCATGAGTTTTGTGCTGAGGCTGGAATGCACCACTTCCTGTTGCAGTGCAGAGAAGAGCAGGTTAACAAAACCTGGAGCAGAGCAGAAACCTCTAGCAGCATCTACATCTCTAGGAAAAAAGTATCTAGATGTGACACAATTTCCCTCTATCATGTCAAATGATCTAAATAAGGATTAGTCCAAATACCGGCACTATTCCTATACATCCAATCTTTGGGATTTCCTTTCAGCCGTAAGCGAGAGATGTCATGACCCAACTTCTTTACACAGAACAAAGAACAGACACATAACACATAACACTCAGACAATACAGCTGCGCTAGGCACCAGGGGGATCGTAGTCTTTAAACAAAAAAAGGTAATCCACGTTCTCCAATTGGATCACAAATTTTGTAAGCTAGGAGAAAAAATAGACGATAAAGCCAAAACAAAATTGTCTTTCCAATATTTCTCTTTTTTTCCTTTCTTTCCTTTAACTTTTCTTTTTTTTTAAATCAATTAAATAATTTATTTATTTAGCTATTTTTTTTGGGGCATATAAAAATTATTGTGGCTTCTTTTGGATACTTACGGTTTTCCATATGAGCTATGATGCTCGTGGTGCCTTTTCTGATCAGGGAAGAACCACACAGCACACAGCATGGAGCAATGTTCGGTTTATTGCAGGCAACAGACAAGTATATATACATATTGAAAAGAAAGCCTGATCTAAAGCTGTTTCCTGTTTGGATAAGAAGACATAATAGCTGGAGATGTGTAAACCCAGATAAAGACTCCCTGTATACTTTACATAATAACATCATAAATATTCTATAGACACTGAACAAACAAAGAGATGTGTGTGAACCAGTGTGAGAAACATCTTAACACTAACACATGGTTTGTTCTGTGTCTAGGAGACTAGAAAGTCAGTTCGGAATCAGACACAGAAGTCATCATAAGGACACAAAATCCTGAGAGATCTAACCTAGCTGACACACTGGTAATATCAATAAATCCAATTGATTTTAAATTGTTGAAAAATGTTTGTCTGTATAAACTGATTATATTTTTGGCATAAAAGCAAAGTATGGATAATTGTTAGGCCTGGAGAAACAATGGCAGAATCCGTAGTAGGTAAGTAAGAGTGAAACGAGCATGGTTCACCCGAAAGGGCTGAGGGTCCACAATGTCTAAAAGGGATATCCGTGTTACGCCTGGGAGAGGCGAGGCCCACACAGTCCGAGATGGTTGCCGCAGCACTAAGGTGATATTCGTGGTACACCTGAAAGAGGTCCACACGATGCAATAGAGTCTGAAAGTCCTCCTAGCATAACGTGCAATAACGCACACAGCCCTGAGGGGCCGAGAGCCTTAATTAGGCCTTTCAGCGGGATGAAGCGACAGGCCTTGAAAAACCGATCGACCGCTACCAGAACGCACATATGGCCCTCCGACCGTGGAAGTCCAAGGACCAAGGACGATGGACGAAGTCCAAGGACCAAGGACGATGTGGTATCGGCAAAGGTACCAGCTTGCCTACTAGCTTCTGGGAACCGCTCTCCTGGGGAAGCCAGAGTCGGTCGAAGCATTCCTGGGAGAGGAAATTACAGACACAGAGATAGTGGGGGTTAGGAGTGTCACGACCAGTTTGGACAATGGTGAAATATCGGTGGGGAACTCACCGTGGGCTGAAGAGATCAAGCGGCACACCGTGAGATACGATGACTGTGGTCTCCACAGTAGAGGCATGTGCGGATGCCAGGCAGCGGTTCGTCTCCTTCTTAGAGAGTCTCTGAGACCCCACTTGCATCGGTTCGGGAGCCGGTGGATGTATAGAAGTGAAGGCGGCCTCAGACTTCATAGGACGGCAGGTGGCGAGGCATTGCGAGATCCCGCTCCCAACCCCAGATTGTCATCGTGGATAGCCATGGCATGCCTGACTTCCGGGTTTAATCCCAGGCCATAGGCACTTAAGAGTGCAACCTTGTTCCAGCCGCTAGTGGCTGCCAAGGTGTGGAAACCGACCCCTGGAGTAAACCTAGCAGCTGATCTGCCGTCAAAGCGCTCCGGAAGCGACGCTGAGAACCTCTGTAAAGTGATTGGTGAATTGCGTGTAGGAGTTGATAGCTGGGCTCTCTGCGCTCCAGAAAGCTTGCACCCAGGCTGGCGCTCTTCCGGAGAGGATTGAGATGAGAAACGCCACCTTAGCGTGATCAGTGGGGAATTTCTGAGATTGCATCTCTATGTAGAGTTTCACATGGAGCAGGAAGCCATGACACTTAGCCGCATAATTGGAAAAAGAAGCCGGAAAAGCCATCGAGCTGAGGGTGGCGAGGGCCTTAAGTAGGCCTGGTGAAATGCGGTTTAGGTGTTGGTAGTTAGTATGATGAAGAAGCGCTCAGTGCAGTCGGTGTGCCGAAGAGAGGCGAAGCCAGTGGCGCCCTGACAATAATAAAATGTAACATTTTTTTAAACATTGTCATGGGTTATGCTCACTATAAAAGCAGAACAAATCGATACTTTCAACTCTTAAGTAGTATTAAATGTCTGATTACATCTGTTACAGGTTTGTTCGATTTATTAAATATTTTCTTTGCGTACTAAAAAATGGAATTTGTATGGTTGTTGTTCCTGCTTTCTGCTTATTGCTAGAGAATACATGGACATTTCCGCACCTGTGATTACTGAAGAGGATGATGAGCTTGAAACTACAGCACACTGTCTTGACCTCCCAGAACCAATAGAGTAAGCTGCGAAAGTATGTTTAATGGAAAATATAAAATACTGATTACAGTGGTACCTCGACATACGAGTTTAATTTGTTCCGTAACCTTGCTGGTATGTCAAATTTCCCCATTAAAATTAATTGAAATGCCATTAATTCGTTCTTTTTTCAATCTTCGCTTTTTGGCTTCGATTCGGTGTCTCGAGCTCGTATCCCAAGTTTTTGCTCCCGTATCAAAGCAAAAAAATCCACCAAGTGACCGCTCGTATCTCAAAAAACTCATATGTTAGGGCACTCGTATGTCGAGGTACCACTGTACATTGTTTTAAAACTCACTGTTTTCACAATTTAGGGAACAAAGCAGTTTAAAAGCTCCTGAACTTATTGCACATCTGACTCTTGCCATTGATCGAAAAAGTGCTTTAAAAGCAGAAACCTTTTCCTGAAAAGTCACGTGTAACAAACTCATTTTCATTATTTGATGTGGCTTTACCTTTGACAGCTGTTAGGGAGAATGAGCATTTTTGGCCAGAAAAAATGATTGCTGTGTCGATCACAGCAGGACCAGGGCCCTGTTTTCTTTCAAAACACCTGTTAAACCACATTGTAGACCATCCCTCATTCAGCGCTACTTTGAAAGATGTCTCAGATGAGGGCATAGTGAAAGTGCTGGAAGAGGTAAGGAAATAGACATAACTCAGAGGATTAGTAGGAAGGTTACTAAAATATTTATTTAAGAAATTTTAGAATGTCAGTAGCAAGGGTAAGAACCTTTTTTTAGTATTTAATGAAAGTTTAATTATTTAACTAGAATTTTCAAGAAGGGATAATTTCTTAACCAAATCACTTTTGTTGATTATCTTCTCAGATTCAGAATGCAGCTACTTTGGAGTCACTACAGGATATTATCTAAAAAATTGCACCCTGCTCCAGACTGCTTGGTGTTTTCCACGTGTCGAACATTGAAGAAAAACATACCATTCTTTCAGGTGGTATGTGATTGACAGAATCCATACTGTTATTAAAAGGTAAAAATCACCACAAAATGTATACATATGTATACCACTATATGTTTGGTTTCAAGATGTACATATATAATGCTTAAATTGCCCTGGTTTTCACAGCTTTTCACTAAACAATTTCCTGTTTATTGCATAAAAAAATAAAAAATAAATTACAGGCCTGTTAAAAAGACAACCTAAATTGTGACTGCTGTGACAGATTTAAAGATGGACTTGCCACTCTGAAATTTCCTTTCCCACACTGAGAAGAAGCTGACAACAACTGATCTGGAAAACCTCTTCCAAGCAGAACTCAGCCCAGAAGGTAGCAACCAGAGGCAAAAAGTATCCACTTTGCTTTTGGTGAGACTATTTCCTCGACTGTGAAGGTCTGATATTTGTGTTTAAAAATTGATAATCTGTTTTTTTTTTTTTTTGGTGAACTGGTGAAATCTTTAAACCAATTAAAAAAAAAAGTCAGAACACAATTTTTGGTTAAATAATTTATTTATGAAGTTGTTTTTAAGAACATCAAACTTATGTTTGCTACTGGCCTAACTTTACTTTTCTCCTGCTAGAGTTACACCACTTCCTTGCATTGTAAATTACATGGGCTTGAAAGTCTAGCAGGAAGTGTTGGGGAAAGTAAGCAAGAAAAAAAAAATGTATAAATGAAAAATAGCATGTACATTTACTGCTCTGATTGTGTTTCACAGATATCAGAATGAGATTCGAGCGTTTCAGAGGATGACGAGGAGGATGAAGATGATGAGGAGAAGAGAGCAGTGGCTTGCCTTCTCACCAAAAGCTGGCTCTCTACGATGTGCAAAGTATCTAGGAGTCGACATGTTTGCTGGACCAACAATGTTCAAAATGATGTTGACTTTTAATGCATTTTCATTTAAAGATTACTTTGAATTACACACCTGGATTAAGTGTTGTAGCAAGTATAATACTTTAAAAGATAAGGAGGTTGAGTCTTTTACTCCTTTCTAGTCAAGGGTGGAAGGAGAAGTTTGGCTGAGCCTTTGCTAGAGTGCGGATGCCTATTTTGGTTGTTGTTTTTTTGCTCTGTTATTTAATTCTAATCTCTAGACAATACTAAAAGGCTAAGGGGTGGATCTGCACTTTAGGTAGTACAATTTTAGGGGGTTGTTAGCCTATAGGGAAAGGTGGTCACCTCTTCTCTCAGCCTGGCTTCCACTACTCTTTCCCATAACTTCATGGTGTGACTGATCAACTTAGTTCCCCTGTAATTACTGCAGGTCTGCACATCTGCCTTATTCTTAAGCATCGGTACCAGCACACTCCTTCTCCATTCCTCAGGCATCCTCTCAACTTCCAGAACCTTGTTGAACATTCTGTTTAAAAACTCCACTGCCATCTCTCCTAAACATCTCCATGCTTCTACCGATATGTCATCTGGTCCAATCGACTTTCCACACTTCATCCTCTTAATCGCTGCTCTCACTTCCTCCTTACTAATCCTATTCACTTCCTGCTTCATGAAACATCCAAGCAATACACCAGTAGGAACCTCTGTGATGTAAACAAAAGAATAAACATCTAAATTCCAACAATTTTGTTTGGTTGGAGCAAAAATGCTTTACAGCATGTTGTTCAGTGGAGCCTTATCTTTCCTAATAAACCAGAATTAGCAGCAGTGGACGTGTTTGTGACTCGTTTTTTTAATAATAATGTAAGTCCTGAATTTTTTTTCTCTTCATGGTGTGTACTGCTTACAGAAATTTAGCAAATACAATTATTATACGTTTTCCATTGAAAAACAGGGATCTAAAATCGCTTAGATTTTGAGGCTTAGAGCTTTAGAATGATTTTTAGTTTGTAATTTTTACTCTTGTCCCTTTTCATTTAATCTCTTGTTAAACATGAACACCTGAGAACACTGGGATATCGGTCACGCTGGCATGCCACTGAAGAGTAAGAGGTTTTAGCTACTCAAAAGTTAAAACATGATTTCAATAATTTATGTTTCCTGCTAAATTTCACTACAAAAGCACTACAAAAGAGTCTACTTGATCTACTCTTTTTTTTCTGTATTCAGAAATGGTCTAGACATGTTTATGGAAACTATCCAAAGCTTTGTTTATCTGAAAGTAAAACTGTATCTCTATATTCATTTTTTGTTTCTTCTTAAGATGTACATTGATGATGGTGGTGGTGTTTTGTTTCTCTGGTGTGATGGTTCGCCTGGTGGCCTCAGAGTGGAGCTGCACAATGGAGATCCAAACTGTGAAAATAAGTATTTAAGTGCAGAGAGTAAATCAGTCCCACAGCATGTCTAGTAGCTCAGCTGAGTTTATTTCAACCAGTACTCTCCTTTTACTGTGTGAACCTTTTGTGACTAAAACTGATTCTAAGCAATGCACAACAATTTCTATATTCATGTATTGCAATGTATCTGTGCAAAAGGCAAAAAACTTGAACCTTGAAGTCTAGGGCAGGTTTCACCCCACAAGAGTAGTAATGCAGGTATCCTGGGAGAATGAAAGGGTTAAAATTCAGAGTTTGGATAGGTATGTAAAGCTATTGGAAAAGAGATGGGGTTGAAAGGAAAGGAATTGGTGGAGTGTTTGGCTGTTTGTTTCAACTGTAATTTGATTGCAGGTGTTGGAAGCACAGACTGCTGGGGCTGTGGGGGAACTGACTCTGGAGAAGCTGCTGCTTTGTTTCATTATTTACTTTCTTTGGAGTTTGTGTGAGTTTAATGATTAGTAGAAATGAGAAACAAGATGATGTCAAACTCAGTCAACACGTTCTACAGTGGAGTCAGACAAAAAAATAGAACAGGCACAAAGCCTCATTAAAATTTATGTTCAAAACTTGCTTTTTTATGTTTAATAACATTTAGAATTTATTATGACACACTTTTGACAAGTAACAAAACAACAGTAACAAAATTGGAAGCTGTTAATTATGAAGTACTCGTTTGAAAATCTAAAAGTGAGGGCACAAAACTTAAAAAGATTCGAAAAGAAACCTTTTTTCAGGACCCACTTTCACATTCGGCACCAGTGAGACACAGTATGGAGTTCAGGATGGAGCAGTTTCTAAAAGGAATAAAAAAGGCTGTCTTTCCTCTCCTCCACAACATCTCCAGCACTTTCTCTTTTAGTTCTTGCTCATTAAAATAAATTTGACGGAGTGCGACTAAAATAATTCCGTTTCCAACTCGTCAAAGAGTCGGTTCAAAGTGTCGAGTCAGTTTTCCGAAAGTGAAAGTGTTTCTCATCCTCGACTCCATTTTAAGGAGCGGTTGGAAAAACTTCAACAGCAGCCAGAACAGGTGAGATTCATGTCCAACAACAAGCAGTGGTGAAGAAAAGTGGGTGAATTTTTCCTAGAAACGACTTCTATCGGAATAATGCGTTTGTGTTTTCTATGTAATGGAGTTTGTGGAAAGACCGCAGGGATGATAACAGGTGTTAGTCAAGTCAGGTCAAGTGAATTTTATTTGTATAGCGCTTTTCACAACAGACATTTTCTCAAAGCAGCTTTACAGAAATCAACAGTCAAGGTGAATGATGTGTATTTATCCCTGATGAGCAAGCCATGGCGACTGTGGCAAGGAAAAACTCCCTTAGATTTAATGAGGAAGAAACCTGGAGAGGAACCAGACTCAAAAGGGGAACCCATCCTCATTTGGGAGTCATCAAGAGTTTGATCATAAATCTTTCAACAATACAAAACACTGGAAAGTGATAACATGAGCACTGGAATAAATGTTCTTTCAACAGTCTTTGGTATAAAAGTAGAAGCTACTGAGCTCAACATTTGTGATCATCACAGATCTAGCATCAGTTTCTCCACTTCAGGAAGTCCAATATCAAAATCCACACATGCAGTGGGATCGAATTGGCACTGGTACGTCACGTGTTACACCAGAATCTGTGACCATCGTATGTTGTGACCATAGAGGGCGCTGTTGCTAAAATGCAGCTTAAAAAAGATCGTCTAGAGAAGTTCACTACGCAAACAGCGTAAATACAAACATCGGCGTCTACTGCTCATTAAATGTTGTTGCGGGAACGTGCCGAGCGCCGTGCACGTTACCTTGAACGCGCGTGCAGAACATTGACGTCGTGCTGCAAAGAAACAGTTGCATGCGCCAAAAAATAAAAAATAAATAAAAAATTGATATATATATATAT
>MU551521.1:15631-68541 GCA_024362625.1 Silurus asotus
TATATATATATATATATATAAAGCGCACGAAAATACATAAATGACGCCGTATTTGGCGCCGTTTAGTATACAAGAAAAGCGTTCATTGAGGCATGTGACGGCGTAAAAAACTGCGTTTTGGTTGCACAGCGCGCGCGTCTTTTACAGAGTTTTTCTAATAGTATAATGAGTCACCACCCATTGATTTTTACAGCCAGTAATATTGAACTGTTCTCATCCAATCAATGATGAACAGAACCAGACCACACCAATTCAGCACAGATCATTTGTGATAAAGTCTAATTGCTTTACCTTGCCAAGTTTCCATTTATATTCTTTAGTGTTTTAAACACTAGTGTGTTATTGCCGTTATTGTATTACAAGACAAAACGTATCAATGCTCCTGTTCGTTAAATAAAAACTTCAGCAAAGTTTCTGCAAAAATCTGAATCTTTGAATTTTTTATAACAGCTCTGGTAAAAATTTTGTTCAAGATCCAAATGTATTTGATTGTCAAAGAATAAATCAGAAAACAATTTTGGTGTGGCAACTGGGCACTTTTATTTCACCAGCATTCCAGAAGACCTCAACATTGACGTGCATTGCCTTAAATTAACTACAACTTCTTAACATATTTACATTTAAAAATAATGACTATTTAAGTCATAGCTGCAAGCTTATTCAGATCTATACGAATGTAAAAAGGTGATTTCAGCAAATTTCACCGAGAAAAAAAGGGGGATGTTTTGGACACAGTTTTTTGGTGTCAAGAAATAAAAACCTGAAAGTGATACTGTATAATAGAACACACTGTAAACAAACTTGAAAGGTTCGCTCTATGTTTTGTACATTTAATGAAAGTCAACCATAACATGCCATAAATTCTATTTTGTGATCACAACGGCTGTTTAAAACGCTGTATTTAACGGCGTAATTCTGACCCCTTTGGCTTGCCATACACGACGGCAATGTTCTGCACGCGCGTTTAAGGTAACGTGTACTGCGCTCGGCACGTTCCCGCAACAACATTTAATGACCAGTAGACGCCAATGTTTGTATTTACGCTGTTTGCGTAGTGAACTTCTCTAGACAATCTATTTTAAGCAGCATTTTAGCAACAGCGCCCTCTATTGTCACAACATACAATGGTCACAGATTCTGGTTTAACACCTGTTAACAGGAGCAGATCATGGCTTTCTCATGAGGGAATCATTCACCTCCTTCATTTGTTGGAGTCTCATATTAATATTTTTACTCGTCATGGACAGTAGAAGAAATAAAAAGGAGCATTTTGTAGAATAATTTCTTTCTGTAAAGTTGCTTTTTTGACAATTACCCATTTTTTTAATAAATTTCAAAATATAAATGAAAATATATTTTTTATCATATGGAAGTTTATCAGACCCATTTAAGTGACTCCTATAAGTACACTTCAAGGCTCTTTTCTGTTCTGGCACCGAGATGCTGGAATGAACTTCCCCTAGATATCCGTACAACAGAGTCCCTGATAATTTTAAGCGACGACTGAAGACTTACTGAAATACTTAAATTAGCACTTTTCAAGTTTGTAGAATTCAAGGGTTATATTTATATTAAGTTTGTAATCTGACAATACCAGTTTATATCTATTCATTACTAGAGACTCAAAGCACTTTTGTACGTCGCTCTGAATAAGGACGTCTGATAAATGCCGTAAATGTAAATGTAAATTTATATTCCCTTCTATCACAAATCACTCCTGCTATCACTCTTCTCCACCCACTCCACACTGCCTGCACTCTTCTCTTTACTTCTCTAACAAACTCTCCATTACTTTGCACTGTTAACACCAGGTACCTGAACTCCTCCACCTTCTCCACCTCTTCTCCCTGCAACCGCACCACTCCACTGCCCTCCCTCTCATTCACACACATGTACTCTGCCTTACTCTCATTTGCCTTCTCTTCAGCACGTACCTCCACCTCCACAAATAACAATATTATCTGCAAACATCATGGTCTGTGGAGACTCTTGTCTGACCACGTTCGTCAACCGGTCCATCACAACTGCAAACAGGAAAGGGCTCAGCACCTAATGCACACTTAACTGCTGTTAAACTGTCCTCATACATGTCCAGCATCACCCTCACATAATTCTCTGACACACCTGACCCTCCACCCTGTCATACACGTTCTCTAAATACACAAACACACAATGCAACTCCTTCTAAACTTCTTTATACTTCTCCATCAACAGTCTCAAAGCAAATAATGCATATGTGGTGCTCTTAATTGGCATAAAACCATACTGTTGCCCACAGATGTTCACTTATTCTCTCAGCCTGGCTTCCACTACTCTTTCCCATAACTTCATGGTGTGACTGATCAGCTTAGTTCCCCTGTAATTACTGCTTCTACCAGTATGTCATCTGGGCCTACTGACTTTCCACTCTTCATCCTCTTAATAGCTGCTCTCACTTCCTCCTTACTGACCGTATCCACTTTCTTCTTCACCATCTCCACATCATCCAACCTTCTCTCTCTCTCATTTTCCTCGTTCATCAGCTGCTCAAAATACTCCCTCCACCTTCTCAACACACTCTCCTCACTAGTCAACACATTTCCCTCTCCATCCTTTACTGCTCTAACTTGCAGCACATCCTTTCCAGCTCGGTCCCTCTGCCTGGCCAATCTTAAATTCTCCTTTTCTTCTTCCTTGGTGTCCAACATCTCATACAGCTCCTGATATGCCTTTTCCTTGGCCTTTGCCACATCTCTTTTTACCTGCTGCCGCATCTCCTTGTACTCCTGCCTACTTTTCTCATCACTCTGTCTATCCCACTTCTGTTTTGCCAACCTGTTGGAACAATAGAACAAATCCTAAATAATACAAATCCCACTGGCTGCCTTATTTCTGTGTTTTTATAGCACTAAAATGATTTATTTACATATTTATTTTGCAAAACAGTCAAAAACAAAGAGAACTGCTGGATCTTTTATGGAAATACATGGATGTGATTGTTGTACAATAACAGTTTATCACATCTATTTGTATTCCAGTATTAAGTAAGATTTAACAAAAAAAAATACAATATTATTACTATATAAATAACAAATGTATTGATAATTCCAAATTGTTTATTAATAATATTAGTAATAATATTAATAATAATGCATTATAATGTAATGCTAATAGTATGTACTATGAATTACAATAGAATACAGACAAAAAATAAAAGTAAATAATTGTACAATAATAAATGAATATAATAAATTAAAGGCTAAACAATAATCTCAATCATTTATTATAACTAATAGTTTGTACGGTTATTGTTATTATCACTCTATTATTGTTATGTTGTTATAAATGTTGTGTAGTTGCATTTGTTTACAGGGAACTCTCGCCTGGACCAAGATTGCAGCAGCATTGACGTATCGCAGCATACGTCTTATATGTCTATGGATTTCACTTCTAATTGGACTTTAATGGACTTTGTGGAAAATATAGAAATACAAAAGACTTTAATCACTTTTTATACATAGAAATAAAAAATAGAACAGTGTTTATTGGTGTTGTGTTTATTGCACACCTGCTGTCAGTCTGTGTTCAGATGAGGAATATAGATGTTAGAAAAATATGTGAGAATCAGTAAGACATCATAAGGATCAGCTGGTTTGTTGTTTTTGCAACAAACTGCATGTTGTTTTTGTGTTTTCTAGAAATGTAATTGATTCCAGCAGAAGAGCTTGACGTCTTCAGGACTCTGCGTGTACACGAGCATTGAAAAATGGAGATCCCTGATGAGGGGACAGATCATGTGACCTCACCCTCAAAAGACTGGTAACCTGCCATGTTCTAGTGTTTTACTAATGAACTATTCATATCTGCAAATCTGGAGACATTTCTAAAGGCTTCATTACATATATAAACATCACCCTAAATACATTTATTACACATTTAAATACACGTCATTGTGCACAATTTATGGAACTCTCAAAACCAAGAGCCATTAGTCATTGGCTAATTAAAGCTATAAGACACAAATAACATGGATAATCCTTATAAAATGTCTTATAAATGAGTGTTTAAGCAGCACTGGAGATTCTCATTACTGACCTCAGTTCAGCTCCTTTTCAGCACAATCACAGAAAACCTTTAGAACATCACCTCAATTACAGGGAACCAAATCAATAAGTGCTGTTTAACTCCAATCCAGCAGGAGCAGTTACAGTGGGCTGGAACTGTTTTCTACATAAAATACATACTATCAATTATAAATCTTATCCAAATTAAATCTGTGTTTTTATCACCAGTTTTAAAACCATGCTCCACTTCCTGCTCTACACCACCACTGCATAGGGACTTTTTAAATGCCCTGGATTTTGTATCCTGATTTTAGCAACAATTAGATTCTGTTTAATGGCCATTTTTATAATTATCTACAGTAAACTACAGTTAGAAAAATCACACTCACCAGTGCCCAGCTGTGTCTCCATGAAGAGTGATGCGTCTATAGATCTTCCTTTGAAATTCAGCACTGAAATCTCCTCATCTGTACACAGGTAACATCCCATAATTCTCATAGTTAAAGTCACAGTTAATTGCTGCACTACACCGTCATTAGCAGCTGTTTAGATTTATATTATAGTTACTTGGTCTTTATTGATTCTACAATACTTTCAGTAAATCCTTTAGATGAAAAAGTGTTAATATTTATTAAAGTCACGATCAATTACACGTAATGTCTTAAATCCTAAAACAAAAATACTAATACAAACAACAAAAAGCGATAGAAAACATCTAAACTCTACTACTTAAAGGTGTAAGCAGTATTTTTAGGGATCAGGCACTCTGACTTAGTGATCAGAATGTTCTGTAGATCTTTGGATTTTAGCAACAATGAAATTCGGTCTTGAAGCCATTTCTATAATTTTCTATAGTAAACTATAGAAAGTAAAGACAGAATTTATTCAGAATGAAAATCTGCATTTTTCTCAACCTAAAATCTTACTTCCAAAAACCATGTGAGTAGGTGGAAATCTTCATCAGAAGATGATGTGAGACAAGAGATGAAAGTTTCAGCTTTCATTTCCTGAAAGGTTCAGTGCAGTGTTCTAAGTGATGTAACACATTAAGATGTAAAGATCAGGAACTGCAATCGGGAATTCTGATCTATTGCTTTATTTTCATCTTTTCATCTCTCAAAGAACTGGACTTTCTGTTCCAATACTTTTGCAGGTTTGTGTAGAAAGAATAAAAAAGTAGGAAAAAGTGTGAAATGAAAACAGGAGCACATTTAATTCTCCAGGTGCACAATGTTAGAGTTGTATTCAGCTCTGTGTTTTCCAAGTGTTCCTGCTCTCACTACAATTATTGTAGTACAATTTGTGTTCAGGTTTAGACTCCAGTATTAAAGTGAGGAACGTTGAGATCTTTAACACTTGTTGTTTTTTTTCCCAGTGTTCTACAGAAGGCAGGAGACAGAAGAGAGAAGAACATCATCACATCAACAGGGTACAATCAAAACCAACACCATGACTGTGACACTGACACACTGCTATTCTAAAGCTCTCTGCTGTTAGTAATTACAGAGTGATTAGATGATAGAAAACCTCCAGTAGAATAAAGTAAATCCACAGTGAGGACATCATGAAGATCTATCTAGCAGGAAAAATTTTAACTTTTACTCTAATTATTAGAGCCCATGTCTCACCATGTCTTCCTACTTCACCCTGTCACAGACACGGCCCAGAATCCACTGCTGTAGATGAATTTCAGAAGAAGTTCAAGTTCAATCTAATGAAGAAGTTTCAGTGTTTGAATGGATTGATGCTAAAGCATGAAAACCGAACACTCCTAAATGAGATTTACACAGAGCTCTACATCACAGAGGGAGACAGTGGAGATGTCAATAAAGAACATGAGGTGAAACAGATCGAGGCAGCATCCAGGAGGAACCCAACTGAGGACACACCAATTAAATGCAGTGACATCTTTAAACCCCTACCTGAACAAGACAAAGCCACCAGGAGAAATCTGAAAAAGATCTTATCTGAACAAAAAGAACCCATCAGGAAAGTTCTGACTAAGGGAGTAGCTGGAATTGGAAAAACAGTCTCTGTGCAGAAGTTTGTTCTGGACTGGGCTGAATGGAAAACAAATCAGGACTTCCACCTGATATTCCCACTTCCTTTCAGAGAGCTGAATTTGATAAAGAACCAGAAACTGAGTCTGGTGGAGCTCCTTCATGTGTATTTTAAGGATATGAAAGAAATAGACATTTCCAGGTTGGAGAAGGTTTTGTTCATTTTTGATGGTTTGGATGAGTGTCGTATTCCTCTGGATTTCCAGAAGACAGTGAGAGTGTGTGATGTAACTGAATCAGCACCAGTGCATGTGCTGCTGATAAACCTGATCAAAGGAAACCTGCTTACCTCTGCTCTCATCTGGATCACCTCCAGACCAGCAGCAGCTGATCAAATCCCCTCTGAGTGTGTCAATCGAGTCACAGAGGTCCGAGGGTTCAATGACCCTCAGAAGGAGGAGTACTTCAGGAAGAGGATCAGTGATCAGAACCTGGCCAATAAGATCATCACACACCTGAAGTCATTGAGAAGCCTCTACATCATGTGCCACATCCCAGTATTCTGCTGTATTTCAGCTGCTGTTCTAGAGAGAATGTTGGGTGAAGCAGAGAGTGGAGAGATCCCCAAAACTCTGACTCAAATGTACACACACTTCCTAATCATTCAGACCAACATCGTTAGAGAAAAGTACCTACAGAAGAAGGAGAGTGATGAAGAAATGCTTCTCAAACTGGGGAAACTGGCTTTCCAGCAGCTGGAAAAACAAAACCTGATCTTCTATGAGGAAGACCTGAGAGAGTGTGACATTGATGTGACAGAAGCAGCAGTGTATTCAGGTGTGTGTACGCAGATCTTCAGAGAGGAGTTTGGGCTTCACCAGAGTAAAGTCTACTGCTTTGTTCATCTGAGCATTCAGGAACATCTCGCAGCTCTGTATGTGCACCTGACCTTCATAAAGGAACAGAGAAATGTTCTTAAACAGAATCAGGTTTGTAGGACACTTTCAGGTGTACACAGGAGTGCTGTAGATCAGGCTTTAAAAAATCAGACTGGACATCTGGATCTTTTCCTCCGCTTTCTTCTGGGTCTCTCACTCGAGTCCAATCAGAAACTTCTACATTCCTTTATAACACAGACAGGAAGTAGCTCTCAGAACAAAGAGAAAATAGTTCAGTACATCAAGATAAGGATCAGTGAAGATCTTCCTACAGGGAAATCCATCAATCTGTTCCACTGTCTGAATGAACTGGGTGATGATTCTCTAGTGGAGGAAATCCAGCAATACCTGAAATCTGGAACACAAAGTGAACTTTCTCCTTCACAGTGGTCTGCTCTGGTGTTTGTGTTACTGACATCAGCACAGGATCTGGAGGAATTTGACCTGAATAAATACATCACTCCAGATAAGATCAGAGATGAGATTCTTGTGAGAGTGATGCCTGTGATTGCAGCATCCAGAAAAGCAATGTAAGTAAAGCTGAATGAAATTGTTTTACTGTTGCCGTGTTAAGAACAAATCAAAGGTCTGAGCTGTTCAGATGAATCGAACTCTGCAGGACTCTTAAGACTTTTTCCTTTCTTCTCTTAGAAACCTTTTAAATCAGACTCTCTTACTTTCCCATTTAGATTCCCGGATCTCATCCTCCATGTTTATCCAATGTGCTTGTGATGATGTTCCTCAGCTGAAACTCTCGCCAAGCCAAATCTGAACATCTCCGACTGTCAATTCTTATTATATTATCATTTTATCTTTGTGTTCAACTGATGTGTGTGATGTTGAAAGTGAGACGCTGCAGTAAAGCTTTGAGAACTTGTTTGGTCTTCTGCATTTCTGTTCATTATCTTTTATTTCCTTCAGTATCAGATGCAGTGACATTGCAGGGGAAAGTGGAGAAGCTCTGACCTCAGTGCTCAACTCAGAAACCTCCAGTCTGAGAGAACTGCATCTGACTGTCAATACACTGAATCTGTCTAAGAATAAACTAGAAGACTCAGGAGTAAAGCATCTCTCTGCTCTACTGGAGAATCCTGAGTGTAAAGTGAAAGATCTGAGGTAAGATCATCTCTCTGAGAGACACAAGAACTTAAAAATAAAAAAGCTTTTGTTTTTCAGGTGAAATTTGCTGTAGCAGTAAGATGTTGATCAGTATTATCAGTTTATTATCAGTAATAAAACTTCTCAACTCCACTAATCATTAATGCACTGAGAAATAGATCCATGTGTGAATAAAACTCCAGTTAAACAGAAAGAAAGAACCTGATCTTTGAACAGAAACCGTCAATATTTTTACACCTCTTGTACACGAAATGACAGGAATCTCAATCACTGCAATAATCATTGGTCAAGTTTAATATTATCTTGTGATTGGACAAGAGAAGGGAGACGGTCCACCATAACACACACATCATCTTCAAATCATCATCATTGCTTTTTTAACCTGTTTCTAGACGTTTTACTTTATTATTGTTCATTGTCAGAGATTTCCGTCTGCTCCGTTTGCAGAATAATAAGGTGTGTGCCCTCATTCATCTCATGTTCTTTCACAACTTTTTATTGAAATGTTAAAGATCTTCTAATGAGCTGAAATACACCTTACACTGCAACTCGCACTACATGACTGTCTAGACGAGGACTTCCATCAGTGTCTGTGACTGGTTCTCACACCAACACTGCAGAAATGAATGGGAACAGAAAGGATGTGTAATGTGTAGAAACTGAGAGAGTGAAGTGTCATTGTGTATCTGCAGGTTGTGTGATTGTGGCGTATCAGATGAAGGCTGTGCTGCTCTCGCTTCAGCTCTGAGATCAAACCCCTCACACCTGAGAGATCTGTATCTGTCTAGGAATAAAGTAGGAGACTCAGGAGTGAAGTGTCTCTCTGCTGCACTGGAGAATCCTCATTGTAAATTGGAGAAACTGTGGTAAGATCATCTCTCTGAGAGTCACACTAATAGTGAGACTAAAGCAGAGCTTTTAGGTTCAGCATCAATGTTCCGAGGAGGAAGTTTGTTTCTTTTCACTGCACACTGATGATTGTCACAGAGCCTTTGGGTCTGATGTACGTACGTGTAAAGCTGCAGCACAAAACGTGTCTTAAAACCACTGCAATGTGTCTGAAATGACTGTGAAACTGTTAGAGTTCACTTTCAGTAACACAAACTACATACTAATGTCATTTTCTCTCTCACACACACACTCACATGCATTCATTCACTCTCTCTCTCTTTCTCACACACACTCACACACACTCACTCACTCACTCACTCACACACTCACTCACACAACCACACACTCTCTCTCTCTCTCTCTCTCTCTCTTTCTCACACTCACTCACACACACATATACACACACACTCTCTCTCTCACACACACACACACAAACACACACACTCACTCTCTCCCTCTCTTTCTCACGCACACTCACACACACACACACACACACACACACACTCTCACTCACTCTCTTTCTCTTTTTATTACACACACTCACACAAACATACACATACACACACACACTCACTCACTTACATATATATATATATACATACACACACACACACACACTCATACACACACTCTCTCACATACACACACAAACACACACACACACACACACACTTGCGTGAAAGAAACAGACTTGTTCTTGTCACTGATTAAACCGTTTAAATATTTAGTTTATTTATCTGAATTCCCTCATTTACACAATCTGTTGTTTATATTTCTGCTACCATCCATCCATCCATCCATCCATCCATCCATCCATCCACACCACTCATTTAAAAACACACAAACAATGTGTAATGTGTAGAAACTGAGAGAGTAAAGTGTGTGTCATTGTGTATCTGCAGGTTGTGGGATTGTGGAGTATCAGATGAAGGCTGTGCTGCTCTCGCTTCAGCTCTGAGATCAAACCCCTCACACCTGAGAGATCTGGAACTGTATAGGAATAAAGTAGGAGACTCAGGAGTGAAGTTTCTCTCTGCTGTACTGAAGAATCCTCACTGTAAACTGGAGATACTGAGGTAAGATCATCTCTCTGAAAGTCACATGACCTGCTCCTCAGTACACATTCACACACATTCTCACACATTCCTTTGTCTGTTCAGTGTATATAGAATATTTATGATGTTAGTATGTATACAGGTATACAGGGAGTCTTTATCTGGGCTCACACATCTCCGGCTATTATATCTTCTTATCTAAACAGGAAACATCTTTAGGTCTGGCTTTCCAATGTGTATATATACTTCTGTTGCCTGCAATAAACCAAAGAAAAACATGTGCTGTGTGATTCTTCTCTGATCAGAAAAGGCACCACGGGCATTGCAGTTCATATGGAAAACCTCTGAAAGAATTAAGTTTCGTTTGGGCATGATAAAAATCTAACTGTATTGTTTTAGTCTCTAATATCTAATAAATGTACAAAAGTGTTGATATAAATGTGAATGTGACGAGGCAGAATAATGAAAAAAGAGAAAATGATTTAATATCTAACAAGCTACAAAAATCCCTCAGTATAGAATTGAGCTGTCGTGAGTCAGCTCAAAAGTCCAATTAAACCTGCAGCATTAAATCTGTAATTCCAGTAGATTAACAACTGAAAATACTGTCTGGAGCTGAAGAACCTACAGCTTTTACTCCACATTCAGATTTCAAAGATTTTACTTTACATGTTTCTCCTTTTCTCTCTCTTAGTCAGTGATGAAAGTGTGATGGGCAATGATGAGTGTGATGGTCAGTGATGTAAGTGTGATGGTCAGTGATGTTAATGTGATGTCATTGATGTGAGTGTGATGGTCAGTGATGTGAGTGTAATGGTCAGTGATGAGTTTGATGGTCAGTGATGTGCGTGTAATGGTCAGTGATGAGTTTGATGGTCAGTGATGTGAGTGGGATGGTTAGTGATGTGAGTGTAATGGTCAGTGATGTCAGTCTGTGATGGTCAGTGATGTGAGTGTAATGGTCAGTGATGTGAGTGTGATTGTTAGTGATGTGAGTGTAATGGTCAGTGATGTGATGTTTCAGTGATATACCGGGAGGCACGGTAAAAACGGCAATATGGCCGCCGAACCGGAAGTGCATGCCGCGAAACCGAAAGTGCGCACAGTGTGCCCGGGAGATCCTGACAGGTGCGATGTGACAAAGGCACAAATAAAAAAATTTCAGTTAACAGTACACCCTCAATGTCACAAGAGTCATTGCCAGATCTATAAAAGCTCTGAAGATAGAGACAGTGGAACTCCAGCATTTGGAGGCCACAGAAAATCGAGGGCATATTGAAGCCCTCAAAAACAAAAAAGCCAAAATGAACGACCTGTTGGTGAGCTGCAGCACAGGGGGCGCTGGTCTGCTCACGCTTTAAAAGCGTCACTGAGATGGACAGAAAAGATTTATGCATGCTGTGCGAACAGAATCAGGAGATCTCATGTCAGAGCCTTCTAAAATTTGCCAGCAGACAGTCAGCTTTTAAGGAAGAGAGCTTCCTTAAAGACCTGCCTAAGCTCACAGAGTCTGTGGCCAGAGAGTTGGTCAAAAAGCTGTCACTGTCTGAGCTTCAGGAGGCTCTTTAAGGCATGAAGAATGGGCGGGTGCCAGCAATAGGTGGTCTCCCTGTCGAGTTCTTTAAGGCATTCTGCAGTAAGGCAGTTATAGGGCTGGATGTGCTGGAGGTCTTACGGGAGAGTGTGAAAGGTGGTCAGCTCCCATCAAGCTGCAGGAGACGGGTGCGAGGGCCCCCTCCTGGAGTGCCCGGGGGGAAGGGAAGGTGGACTTTGGGTCAGCATCGGGGAAGCTGCTCTACAGAGTCTGTGTTAAGGTTTTGAACAACAAAGTGTTCAGGGTTTTATGCTGATATTAAACCAGAGTAGAGGCACTGTACAAACCACTGTTACCAAAAAGAGCTGCCGACATCCAGTGAAGGATTACACATAGTATTATCTCTGTGAACCCTTTTATTTCTGTTTTAAACCCTGACATTACACCTGACTGTCCTTTTTGTTCACAGAGAGAAATAGTTTTGAATGCTTTTATTCACTGCTCCAGGTGGCAGTCACTGTTTGTATTTTTACAGAGTTTTAAGTTCTGTTGCACCAGAGCTGAACTGATCACTTATTTTAATCAATCATGTTAGCAAATATTTATTAATTAATTATTTTTTAATTGATCAAGTCAGCCTGAATTTTGTGATATGTGACTGTTGTTAATAAAGCTTTGTAAAAAGTCTCTCTCCCCTCTTCGGAAGGGCATCCAGCGTAAAACATGTGGCAAATCAAGTATGCGGATAACAAATGAGAATTTCAGACCGGATCGGTCGAGAACCGGGTTAACAACGACCGCCACAGGTATCGTTAGCCGACAGGGTACCGGTGGAAATTGGGCTACTGTTGGCCGAAGAAGGAGAAGGAGAGGAGAAAGACATCTACAGAGATAGCAGGAAAAGGAGCAGTGTGGAAGAGTGGTTCGGGTTGGTACTTTAAATGTTGGTACTATGACGGGTAAAGGGAGAGAGGTAGCTGATATGATGGAGAGGAGAAAGGTAGATATGTTGTGTGTTCAGGAGACCACGTGGAAAGGGAGTAAGATCAGGAACATTGGAGGTGGGTTTAAACTGTTTTATCATGGTGTGGCTGGAAAAAGAAATGGTGTAGGGGTAATTCTGAAGGAAGAGTACAGTAAGAGTGTAGTGGAGGTGAAGAGAGTTTCTGATGATCGTGAAGGTGGAAGTTGAAGGGATGATGATAAATGTCATCAGTGCCTATGCTCCACAAGTTGGCTGTGAGATGGATGAGAAGGAAAGATTCTTGAGTTAATTAGATCAAGTGGTAGAAGGTGTACATAGGAAAGAATGATTGGTGATTGGGGCAGACTTTAATGGTCATGTAGGTGAAGGGAACAGAGGTGACGAGGAGGTGATGGGTAGGTATAGTTTTAAGGAGAGGAATGTGGAAGGGCAGATGGTGGTAGATTTTGCTAAAAGGATGGAAATGGCAGTGGTGAACACGTATTTTAAGAAGAAGGAGGATTATAGGGTGACATATAAGAGTGGAGGAAGGTGCACACAGGTGGACTATGTGCTATGCAGGAGATGTAACCTGAAGGAGATTGGAGACTAAGATGTTGGCAGGGGACAGTGTAGCTAGAAAGCATCGGATGGTGGTCTGTAGGATGGTTGTGGAGGTGAAGAAGAAGAGAAGGAGAGTGAGGACAAAGAAAAATAAGATGGTGGAAACTGAAGGAGGAAGAGTGTAGTGTGAGGTTCAGGGAAGAGGTGAGACAGAGGCTTGGTGGTGTTGAAGAGGTGTTGGATGATTGGGCAACTACTGCAGGAGTGTTGGCGGGAGACAGCTAGAAAAGTACTTGGTGTGACATCTGGAAATAGAAAGGAAGACAAGGAGACATGGTGGTGGAATGATGAAGTGCAGGGGAGCATAAGAAGAAAGAGGTTGGCAAAACAGAAGTGGGATAGACAAAATGATAAGAAAAGTAGGCAAGAGTACAAGAAGATGCGGCAGCAGGTAAAGAGGGATGTGGCGAAAGCCAAGGAAAAGGCATATGGGGAGCTGTATGAGAGTTTGGACACTAAGGAAGGAGAAAACGATTTATAGCGTTTGGCCAGGCAGAGGAACCGAGCTGGGAAGTATGTGCTGCAAGTTAGAGCAGTAAAGGATGGAAATGGAAATGTGTTGACTAGTTAGGAGAGTGTGTTGAGAAGGTGGAGGGAGTATTTTGAGCAGCTGATGAATGAGGAAAATCAGAGAGAGAGAAGGTTGGATGATGTGGAGTTGGTGAAGCAGGATGTAGATAGGATTAGTAAGGAGGAAGTGACAGCAGCGATTAAGAGGATGAAGAGTGGAAAGTCGGTTGGACCAGATGACATACCTGTAGAAGCGTGGAGATGTTTAGGAGAGATGGCAGTGAAGTTTTTAACCAGCTTATTTTACAGGATTTTGGAAGGTGAGAAGATGCCTGAGGAATGGAGAAGGGGTGTGCTGGTACCGATCTTTAAGCATAAGGGAGATGTAACTGCAGGGGAATTAAGTTGATCAGTCACACCATGAAGTTATGGGAAACAGTAGTGGAAGCCAGGCTGAGAGAAGAGGTGACCATCTGTGAGCAACAGTATGGTTTCATGCCGAGGAAGAGCACCACAGATGCCTTATTTGCTTTGAGGATGTTGATGGAGAAGTATAGAGAAGGACAGAAGGAATTGCATTGTGTATTTGGAGAAAGCATACAACAGAGTGCCAAGGGAATGAGTTGTGGTATTGAACGAGGAAGTCAGGTGTGTCAGAGAAGTATGTGAGGGTGGTGCAGGACATGTATGAGGACAGTGTGACGGCAGTGAAGTGTGCAATAGGTACGACAGACTGGTTCAGGGTGAAGGTTGGACTGCATCAAGGATCCTGTTTGCAGTGGTGCTGGACAGGTTGACGGACGAGGTCAGACAGGAGTCTCCCTGGACTATGATGTTTGCGGATGATATTGTGATTTGTGGTGAGAGTAGGGAGCAGGTTGAGAAGAGCCTGGATAGGTGAAGATATGCGCTGGAAAGAAGGGGAATGAATGTCAGTAGGAGTAAGACAGAATACATGTGTGTGAATAAGAGGAAGGGCAGTGGAGTGGTGCGGTTGCAGGGAGAAGAGCGGGTCAACATCGCAAAGTAATGGAGAGTGTGTTAGAGAAGTAAAGAAAAGAGTGCAGGCAGGGTGGAGTGGGTGGAGAAGAGTGACAGGAGTTATTTGTGATAGTAGGGTATCTACAAGAATTAAAGGGAAAGTGTATAGGACTGTGGTGAGACCTGCGATGTTGTATGGATTAGAGACAGTGGCATTGAGTAAAAGACAGGAAGTGGAGCTGGAGGTAGCAGAACTGAAGATGTTGAGGTTTTTGTTGGGAGTGACGAGGATAAACAAGATTAGAAATTAGTTTATTAGAGGGACAGCGCATGTAGGATGTTTTGGTGACAAGGTGAGGGAGGCGAGATTGAGATGGTTTGGACATGTGCAGAGGAGGGACATGAATTATATTGTTAGAAGAATGCTGAGGATGGAGCCACCAGGTAGGAGGAAAAGAGGAAGGCCAAAGAGGAGGTTCATGGATGTGGTGAGGGAAGACATGCAGGTAGTTGGTGTGAAAGAGGCAGATGTAGAGGACAGGGTGGTATGGATACAGATGATCCGCTGTGGCGACCCCTAATAAGAGCAGCCGAAAGAAGAAAAAGAAGAAGATTGATAGTTTAGGTGCTCTCTCTCTCCTCCATCCCTCCCTTCCCCCCCTTTCTCTCTCTCTCTCTCTCTCGCTCTCTCTCTCATTCTAGAAGAAAGAACACACAGGATGTGTACTGTGTAGAAACTGAGAGAGTGAAGTGTGTCATTGTGTATCTGCAGGTTGTGTGATTGTGGAGTATCAGATGAAGGCTGTGCTGCTCTCGCTTCAGCTTTGAGATCAAACCCCTCACACCTCAGAGAACTGCATCTGTATAAGAATAATGTAGGAGACTCAGGAGTGAAGTGTCTCTCTGATCTAAAGGATGATGAACGTTACAAACTACAGACACTGAAGTGAGTAATTATCTGTTTTATATAAACAGAATATACTGATTAAACTAATGTAATGATTAGTGTTATTTACTACATTAGTGTTATTTACTACACATGCGCTATTTACTACATTAGTGTTATTTACTCTTACTGCTGCAGCCCGGTCAGGGAACCAACCCCAGCCACTCTTAGTGCCGGTCCCAAGCCAGGATAAATAGGGGGGGTTGCAATAGGAAGGGCATCCAGCGTAAAAACATGCGGATGGTCCACTGTGGCGATCCCTAATGGGAGAAGCCAAAAGAAAGTTTTGTGTTATTTACTACATTAGAGTTATTTAATACATTAGCGTTATTTACTACATTAGTGTTATTTACTACATTAGTGCTATTTACTACATTAGTGTTATTTACTACATTAGCGTTATTTACTACATTAGCCTTATTTAATACATTAGCCTTATTTACTACATTAGCATTATTTATTAGATGATTATCATCTTTTATTCCACACTGCCACAAATATTGGATTTCCTGTGAGCAGCTGGTTTCCTCACTCAGACAGTGCTTTTATCTCTCCACCTCCACACCGTGTCTTCTATCATTCTTGTAAAATTCCCCTTAGCTTGTTTTTTTTTAAAGTCTGCACTTTAATATCCATGTAGAACAAGAGAGAAGCTCCACAGCAGTGATCTTGATTAAAAGCAGCAAAAACTCTAAAACTCAAATATCTGCTCATGTTCCTCTTCCATCTTCTGCACCTTCTCATTTGTTCTCACTAAATATTCTAACAAAAAAATTATATAAGCATGAAGAAATGTTGAAGGACAAATGATACACTGGAATCAAATCCTGGTTTCCTTGAAGCAGAGATAATTACCTGCTGCTGATCATCAAACACCTCCTTCTAGTTTTCTGTTACTGATTCACTTCTTTCTCTTCTAGTGTTTAATGGTGATGAACAATTATGTGTGAAGACTCCAGTGTTCCTGCATTTCCATGTCTGCAAACCGAAGAACACGTTTATCTACAGCAGGGGTCACCAACATGGTTGCCCGCAAGGACCACATGAGTCACCTGTGGGACTTTTCTAAAAATAGTTGTTTCCTACCTTGTTTAATCATTGTTTATAATTATTGTGAGAAATCATTAACATGATCAGTGTCTTCACATACATCAGGGGTGTCAAACTCAGGCCTGTAGGCCGGATGTACAATTATATTCAGCCCGCGAGATGATTTTATATAGATCTATTAGTATAGTTATTAATGACCTTGCGATATGAAGCGCTGATAACACAAACTACAGATCCCATAATGCAGCACTTCACTACTGAATGCTAGGCTACATGGGAACATTCCAGCGTCTATCAGGTCAAGCTTCTGTTGATGTTTTTAACCCTATTGTACAGGTATTTCAAAAACAATGGTATTCTGAGTATATGTTTACTGACACTGCCGGTAAACTCGTGTGCCTTATTGGTGGCGTGAATGTGGCTGTAATTAAGGAATTGAATCAAAAACAGAACTACGAGACAAAACATCAGGAGAGGCTGAAAAACCTGAATGCAGAGCAGAAGAAACAGAAACTAGAAGAGTTAAAGTGGAATATGACATTACAGCAGACATTTTTCACCAGAGCAAAATCACAGAGTGAAGCTGGTGTGAAAGCAGAGGAGAATTTAGAGGCACATCAGCAGGTAATTTACTGAGAGAGAGTTTCTGAAGAGCTGCGTGATAAAGGTGTGAGATGGCTGGTGTTTGACAGGAGATATTTTTATGGAGAGCAAAATATTTTAAGTTATTTTAATGTTACATAAAAGCAGAATTTCTATAGATTTTTATAAGGGTTTTTTTGCAGCATGTTCATATTTTTAACTTGTATAAATTTGACAGGATATATTTTTATAAAGAGCAAAATATTTTCTCAGATATTGTTTTATGGAATAATATTTCTGTCTGTTTTTATTCATATTTATGTTCAAAAAACATTGTTTTAGTGTTTAATAAATGTTTATCCTGTTCGGCCCACAACCTAAAGTGTGCTTTGAGTTTTGGTCCTCTTTGCAATTGAGTTTGAAACCCTTACATAGATGAATATCATTAATTATAATAATAACATATAATTAAAGGTAAATTGAGCAATTGATTTGTTATTTTAGAAGTGTGTGTTAAACTGATAGCCCTTTACAGGGAGTGCAGCCCAAGAAGTAGCTCTTGGTGTCAAAAAGGTTGGTGACCCATCAAAACAGAACTGGTAACAGAACAGAAAGGTAACACAGACATGAGGGATCTCTGGGATAAGAGACGACCCACCACACCACCGTCAGATAGCCCTTTACATTAGTCGGTACCCAAGAAGTAGCTCTTGGTGTCAAAAAGGTTGGTGACCCATCAAAACAGAACTGGTAACAGAACAGAAAGGTAACACAGACATGAGGGATCTCTGGGATAAGAGACGACCCACCACACCACCGTCAACAAACCCGAGTGAACGTGTGAATGTGAGGGGACGACAGCATACAAATATACCAGTTCACCAAATTCTCTTTTCAACCGCTCCCTCCAGATCTGTGCCTTTACCTAAGAAAAAATCTACTGATAAAAGACTTGACTAAATAAATACGTTTTCAACCTCGACTTGAACACTGAGACTGTGTCTGAGTCCCGAACACTGATTGGAAGGCTACCAAACACTCTTTTCAACCTCGACTTGAACACTGAGACTGTGTCCGAGTCCCGAACACTGGTTGGAAGGCTGTTCCATAACTGTGGGGCTTATAAGAGAAAGATCTGCCCTCTGATGTAGTCTTCATTATTTAAGGAACCAACAGATAGCCAGCACCTTTTGATCTAAGTAGGCATGGAGGATCATACTGGTACAGAAGTTCAGTCAGAAACTGCGGTGTGAGACCGTTAAGTGCTTTATATGTCAGTAGTAATATTTTATAATCAATGCGAGATTTGATTGGGAGCCAGTGTAGACTGATTAAATCAGGGGTGATGTGGTCATATTTCCTAGATCTAGTAAGGACTCTTGCTGCTGCATTCTCAACTAACTGAAGCTTATTTATGCACTTACTTGAACACCCAGACAGTAAAGCGTTACAGTAGTCTAATCTAGAAGTAACAAAAGCATGAACTAATTTTTTTGCATCCTGTTACGACATCATATTTCTAATTTTAGCAATATTTCTAAGGTGAAAGAAGGCGATCCTGGTAATATTATTTACGTGAGACTCAAAGGAAAGACTCGGGTCAATAATCACACCAAGGTCTTTGACAGCCGTACATGCTGAAACAGAAACACCATCCAGAGATGCTACGTAATCCGAAAGTTTGCTTCTAGCTGCATTTGGTCCTAGTAAAAGTACTTCCGTCTTATCTGAGTTGAGCAGAAGAAAGTTATTAAGCATCCACTGTCTAATGTCCTTTACACACTCCTCAACACTGTTTAGCTGATCTCTCTCATCTGGCTTTGCTGAAATATACAGCTGTGTGTCATCAGCATAGCAATGGAAGCGAATACCATGTTTATAAATGATTTCACCAAGAGGCAGCAGATATAAAGAGAAAAGCAGTGGGCCTAAGACAGATCCTTGAGGAACACCAAACTTTACCTCATAGAGTGTGGAGAACTCACCATTTACATCCACAAACTGATAGCGATCAGTCAAATAAGACCTGAGCCAAGAGAGAGCTGTTCCCTTTATTCCAACAACGTTCTCAAGTCTAGCAAGCAGTATAGTGTGATCAATGGTGTCAAAAGCTGCACTAAGGTCGAGCAAAACAAGTAAGGAGACAAAACCCTGATCCGAGGCCAATAACAGGTCATTTACCACCTTAACTAGCGCCGTCTCGTGCTATGATGAGGCCGAAATCCTGACTGATATATTTCAAAAATGTTATTCATAAGTATGTGTGAGCAGAACTGCTGTGCTACAACCTTTTCTTAAATTTTGGATACAAAGGGGAGATTTGATATTGGCCTGTAGTTGGACAACTGACATGGGTCAAGGTCAGGTTTCTTAATAAGGGGGTGGATAACTGCCAGTTTAAAGGATTTATTGCTAATGGAAGAGTTAATTATTTTTAAAACAGGTTCAATTACCTCTGGAGCTATCTGTTTAAAGAAACATGTAGGCAAGGGATTGAGAATGCAGGTTGATGATTTATATGAGGAGATTAATGAAATTAAGTCATTCTCATGAATAGGAGTGAAGCTTTGTAGTTGATTGTCTGCTATAATTACTGTTCTGTCCTCGCTAAACGTGTAACTTCTCTATCCAGCTAGACAGACAGCGAACAGGCGAGATGTTAATTCATGGCTTTTATTCTTCCTGTAGCTTTCATGAATCTTTCCTCTTTCAACTTTAACATTAGAATTAAAACTAAAATTGAAATTGTATAACTGGTCCTTCAGGAGAGGGAGCAACTCCTGCCTTTGGCGTTAGAAGCATAGATGGTGTCAAAATAGTTGGCGAGTCTGAATCAGTACTTATGGGTACCAATGGACGAGCATTAATGATTGCCATGATTTCAGCCATTAGTGTTGTAAGGACCTCATGGGTAAGACGAGTTGAACCTGACTGCAGTAACATTGCGTCTAGAATGCGGTGGGCGATGCCAATCATTCTTTCTCATGATCCACCCGTATGTGATGAGTGGGGTGTGTTGAATGTCCATGTACAGCCTTCGTTGCTGAGGTAATCTTGAATCTCAGGGTGATCTGTACTGATTTTTAGCTCCTTACATGCTTCAATAAAGTTAGTGCTGCAGTCTGATCTGAGAACCTTGGAAGGGCCTCTAACTGCAAAAAACCTTCTTAGTGCATTAATGAAGCATGAGGCAGACATAGTTTCGATTACTTCTATATGAACTGCACGAGTCCCTAAGCAACTAAATAAAACTGCCCAGTGTTTGCTTTCTGCGGCCCCACCCCTAGTCTTGCGAGTGACTACACTCCAGGGCCCAAAAACATCTAAGCCGACTCTAGTGAACGGGGGCTCCATGGTGAGTCGATCTTCTGGGAGATTGGCCATTTTTTGTTCAACAGGTTTCCCTCTAAGCCTACGACAAATGATACACTGATAGATTACACTTGAGACTAATTTCCTGCCTCCAATTATCCAAACACCAGCAGATCGCAGCGCTCCCTCTGTGAGGTGACGACCTTGGTGAGCAACTCCTTGATGGTAATGTCTCAAAAGCAGAGTTGACACCTGATGTTTTTAAGGGAGTATAAGAGGATGCTTTTCCTTATATGGGAGATTGGCTAAAGAGGTCCGACCCCCAACCCTTAACAGTCCATCTGTTGTAAATGTAACCTAGTACAATCTTACTGTCAGTGTAGTACTTTACAGCATGAAGCTCTAGGTTGATTTCTTGGCATATAAGCTCTGCCATTTCTGCAGCAAGGACAGCGGCGCATAGCTCCAGTCGTGAAATTGTGTGAGCTGGTTTTGGTGCCACTTTGGCTTTGCCCATGACAAATCCGGTAAGGTGCTGTCTCTGCTCATTGACAACTCGCAAGTAGGCAACAGCCTGTGTCGTGTTGAGGAAAGAGACAATGGTACATACGGTCTGGGAATGTGCAGGTGTTCTAACTCGAGAAGACCGTCTCTCCATAAGGACCATAGTCTTTCTTTGGCTGGCGATAGGCGGTCGTCCCAGTCGCATGATTCAGAGGTTAGTTCTCTTATGAGTGCTTTTCCCTGTACAGTTATAGGTGCAACAAAACCTAATACAAACTAATAACAGTGGATAGCACACCTCTTTTGGTGAATGGTTTTTGTTCTTTAGAGACTTGAAATGTAAAAGTCAAGACTCCAGATGATGCCTAAGCTTCTTGCACAGGTAATGGGTCAGTGTCTAAGTCAAGGCTTTTGATGTCTTTTGCTAAGTCATTTGCTGGGAAGGCCTCCATGACTTTTTGATGCAATTTTATGTAAACGCAGAATAGACTCAGCTAACATTTACTGCGTTTTTTTGCAAGAGATCGATTGCTTCAAATTCTGTCGGGAGTGATGTTAGACCGTCGTCCACGTAAAAGTTTCTAGTGACAAAATGCTCTGCGTCCTTGCCATATTCCTTCACACTGGATTCAGCTGCCTTATGGAGCCTGTAGATTGCAACAGAAGGAGATGGACGATTTCCAAAAACATGGACTTTCATTCGATACTCGATGATTTCCTTTCTGACATCATTGTCTCTGAACCAGAGAAATCGCAGGAAATTGCGATGGTCTTCTCTTACTGTGAAACTGTAAAACATTTGTTCCACATCCGCTGTTACTGCAATATGCTCTCTGCGGAATCTGATTAGAACCCCAAGCAAGGCGTTGTTGAGATCTGGGCCGCTTAAAAGGACGTCATTGAGTGCTACGCCCTCATGTTTAGCGCTTGAGTCAAAAAACACACGGATTTGCTTGGGTTTCTGTGGGTGATACACCCCAAACATAGGGAGATACCAACACTCTTCATTCAGCTGTAAGTCAGGCGCGACTTCTGCTTGCTTGTTGCATGAACTGTACAAAGTGCTCTCTCATCTCAGGTTTTTTATCGAGACTTCGTTTTAGTGTGTTGAGTCTTTTCACAGCCTGCTCTCGCTTATTTGGTAGACGTCGTCTGGGTGTGACAAAGGGAAGGGGTGCAACCCAGCTGTTGGTCTCATCCTGATACATTTCGTTCCGCATTATTGTGAGAAATTGCGCATCCTGTTGTGAAGGTGCTAACTTTTCATCATCCTCCCTTCCGATAAAGACGGTGTCCCCAAGATTATCTGTTTGTATCGCCTGGTAAGTATCTGTACAGATTTAGAGGCCTTACAGATTTTTCTTTTATTTGCAGGACATTGGTACATGGTCTGAGGTACGAAGGACGTCCATTAAGCAATGTGTTTGTTTTGTACGTTGTGAGTGACCTTGGTTTGTGTGCGCCATTCAAACAGACATCTCCCACAATAACCCAGCCGAGATCAAGGCACTGGGCGAATGGTGCATTATGGGGACCATTGCACTGTTCTCTCACTTTGTGTAAACTCAGTATGTCTCTACCCAAGAGCAACAGAATTTGTGCATTTAAATCTATGGGATGTATCTTGTGCGCAAGAGCCTTTAAGTGTGGATGGTATTGGGCGACTTCAGGCGAAGGGATCTCTGAGCGATCCTCTGGGATCAGGTCACATCCCAGCATCGGAGGCAGTGGCACCTTTATGTGACCATCTATAGACTCGACAATGAAATCTTTAGCCTTTCTCCCTCTAACTTCTATGATACCTGAACATGTTTTTAAGGTATACACCTCGGTGCCTCCTTTAACACTAAAGACGTCAAAAAAGTCAGAGCGGACAAGAGACTGATTACTTTTTGTCCATAACAGCATATAGGTTTATTGCCTTGTCCCTCTGACCTGATGGATACACTTTGCATGGACATATTTTAGCACAAGACCTTGAGCCACGCTGTTTGCCACATTCCTCTGTGCACATTGCTGTAGCTGAGACTGATGGTGTGCTAAGCTCAGGCTCCCCGCCATGCTGTTTCACCTCTATCGGCGGTGTGGTGCTGTTAGGAGGGGCGGGCCTGGATGTAACGCTGTGATGTGTCTTTCACTCCCACATTCTTTGCAGGTGACTTTTATCTGACAGTTTTTGGCTTGGTGTTTTTTTGATGCGCAACAATTGAAGCATATGTTTTTATCCTTCAGATATGTTTTTCTCTCTTCTAGGGACTTGCTGCTGAAAGTGCGACATCTCCTGAAGGGATGAGTTTTTTATTGTTTGTCTGGATCATTGCTAACATCTGTTGTTTCATAACTTTGTGCTATTTCTGTCTTTTTCACTGAAATCATAGGACGAGTACTGTTTTTAACAGGTCTGTCAAACTTGGACTGCGCTGCTGACAGAAAGGAGAAACCTGGATCATTTCTTATGCATGCTTGCTCCCGTACAAAGTTAGAGAAGGTAGAAAATGGTGGAAATGTGGCATTGTAATCTACCTTGTATCTGGATGTATGTGAGATCCATCTTTCTTGAAGGGAGTAAGGGAGCTTTTCCACTATGGGATTAACGCAACGAGCTGTATCCAGAAAGGCTAGTCCAGGTGATTAACCCTCTGCTTTAGCCAGTTGTAGTTCAAGCAAAAGATCTCCTAGCTCCCTTAGTTTACTTGAGTCTCTAGCCGTAATCTTAGGGAAGTTTTCAACCTTTTGAAAGAGTGAGTGTTCAATTACCTCAGGTGCTCCATAGGTTTCTTCCAAGTGCTGCCAGATCATGTTAAGGGCTTCAGCAACATCATTGATTTGAGCCGCACTGATTCTTTTAGCTTGTTGGTTTGACTTTGGTCCAAGCCATTTTACTAGTAGATCTAATTCTTCTTTAGGGGACAGGGACAGGTCTTTAATGACATTCAGAAATGAGGATTTCCAGCTACGATAATTTTGTGGATCATCATCGAAGGTTTGCAAAGGGGCTGACACCAGTTCCTGTTTCATTAAATATTTAGCCATATCATCTACTGTAATTGTCTGTTGAGGGTTTCGGGGGTGTTGAGCTGAATGACTGGTGTTGATGTTAGAGAACCGGATGTGACATGTTAGGATGTGGCGTTGACATGTATATAGATGGCCTTTGTTGTCTGTGCTGCGGGGTTTCCTGCTTGATTACAGGAGTAATGTAGGGAGATGGTGATGGTTCTGTTCCTGTGTTATGTTGATAGAATGGGTTTGTGATTGAGAGTTGAGGCTGTGACGGCACTTGGTTGCTTTGCAAGAATACTTGACTATCAATAAAATTTTGAACCTTTTCCTTGGAGTCCACGGGGTTGTCACACAGATGTTCTTTGCTGTAAGGCTGTTGTTCTTCAAACTGTACGGCTGCTTCTAATATCTCTGCTTCTGCTGCAGCAGCGGCTGCTGCTTTCTTTATCTTTAAAATATGTAGCTGAGCCTGCATTTCAGCTTGTTGTTTCATTACTTCAGCTTCCTCTTTTGCATAGACCACCTGCGCTTCTACAGCCTCAGCTTTGGCTCGCGCTTTGAGAGCTGCTACGCTTGCAGATGACCTAGTAGACCGCGTTGAAGAAGCAGAGCACCGGGATCTCGTTTCCAGTACCTCATCTTGTGCTTTCTCCATGGCAATCGTTGGGGTTGCGGATCCGATGGCTGCCACATGATGATTTGATGACTGAACTTAACAGCTTCTGAAAGGCATTGTATGCTGAAGAAAAAAGGCTTTTTACTCTTCTGTCCTTGCTAAACGTGTAACTTCTCTATCCAGCTAGACAGACAGCGAACAGGCGAGATGTTGATTCATGGCTTTTATTCTTCCTGTAGCTTTCATGAATGTTTCCTCTTCCAACTTTAACATTAGAATTAAAACTAAAATTGAAATTGTAAAACTGTAAACAAACAAAGAAAATACAGCAGTAAGAATTGTAACTAAAACCCATGCAAAGTGCATAGCCAACTGAACAGCATTCACTGCCTAAAGCATTCAAAGAAACAAAATCACACATTGAATCAATGCATTAAACATTACATTGTCATGTGCTTTTAAAATTATATTCTTACTTCTAAGTAATTACTTGTAATCCAAGCTAACAAAAACCCAAATTATCCTAATAATGATAACAAAACAAACGCTAGCATACGGCGCTTCCTAAAGCTCACACTTTGCACTTTACATTTTGTTTTTAGCAACATTTACATCGCTAGATTTATGAATTTACATATTTTAACATCTTTAACCTATTAACATCATATTTATGACAAATAATAGTGACTTACAGCCTTGTGCGAGTCACGACTTCACCATACAAGCTGCTCTTCAGCCATGACACTTTCCAATTAAACTCAACTCAACACGAGGCATACAGAAGTTACTTTATACAATTCTCACAACAAGGGGGCCCTTAAAGGTCAACATATAACCAGAATCACCGTTACAATTAAACTAAAAAATCACAATTACACTGCTGTCTACAGGGTTACTTGTAAAATAATTTGGATTTATATTAACTGTCTGGATTTCTTGCCTAATGTTTTAAATTTTATTATTAAAAAAGTTCATGAAATCATTACTACCTAATAATGGTGTGCATGTTAGTGCAGTGCTTTTATTTCCAGTTATGTGGATGAATACCGTGATGAATACAAATCTAGGATTATGCTTGTTATTTTCTATGAGGGTGGAGAAATATGCTGATCTAGCAGCACTAAGAGATTTTCTATAATTTAAGAGGCTCCCCTTCCATGCTATTTGAAATACTGTTAATTTTGTTTGACGCCATTTACGTTCTAATTTTCGAGTGGTCTGTTTTAAGGTGCGCGTATGATCATTATACCACTGTGCTAATTTTTTCTCCCTGATCATTTTGGTCTTAATAAGTGAAAGCAGTTTAGTTGATTTTGTAAATTGTTCGAGACATTAAAGTGTTAGAGAGCGATGGTATCGAGATTCCATTATACAATGGTTATGTTCGTGGCACTGTAGTACAGGTTACTGGGGAGAATTTGGGTTTGCATAGTTTGTTTGGTCTGGTGGAGTCTTTCAGTGCAAGGTAGTGTTGCAGGTTCTGTTTAGCGGAAAAGGAGGATTTTTAGACAGAATACTCTGAAGATACTTCCAAAGTAGTTTTTTGCACCAAAGATATTCACACTGCTCACTGTCAATAAATGGCTTGTAATCCATCCCTTCTATAGGTTTTTGTTGTGAAAAATTCATGCATAATAAATTCATTGGAGCATTGTTCGGTCAGAGACAAGGCAATGTGTTTGCAATGTAAATTCAATGACATTGAAATGCCTTTTTTTTTTTTTTTACAATAAATTGTGAGTTCTGTGATCTAGTGTTATTGTGCTTGTTTTTATTTGGATAGTAGTTGATAGTTCTATAACTCAGTAACACCGCATCTTATGCGCAGTACTGTATGCACAGTACATCTGCAAGCATGCTGTGTAGTTACATTTACACAGTGCGGACCACAGTGGACATATAATGCAAGTGGCTGACTCTCTTTGATGATGGCCTGTGCCCCTGAATATTTCCCTGCCATATACGCAGCACCATCATAAGCCTGCACTTTCAGCCCAGTGATGGGTAAGTTAAGACGAAGCAGTACACATAGTGATCAACATATCTTAGGCAGACTGATTCTTGTTCCTTTCCTGATAAATCTTGGGTACCATCCATGATGACACAAAACTGCATGTTCAGAAGTGAATTGATTTTTTCAGCAATTCCACGAATTATAGAATAAATGAATAAATTGAGGATTTCATTCTGAATTTGCTGGCAAGTATAATCAGTTTTGAGGGACAACCATTTGCTCAGGCTAGGGTCAGCTTCTGACTTGTATTTTAGAAGTTGATTAAAGTTTCCCTCAACATCATCATGGCCTCTAAGAGATAAACTTTGTCTTGACAGAAACTGCACAGAACTAATTATCTTTAATAGGCATCTCCTTGCCTGCTCTTGCTGGGATGCCAGTACATTGGACAGATGAACGTCTATTGGTCTTGATTCATAGATGTATGTTGTTATGGCTGTCTTGTGACATGCTGATCCAGCATGTAATGTAAACCTCTCTTTGGCATTCTTTCAGTTCTTAAAGCCAGAGATGCTAAAGGTGGATGAATTTTCTGTTCTGATGTTTTGTTTTTAAATGCTTGTCGCAGTAGAAGCACAATGATCCATCAACACCAAGATCAACATAAAGCCATGCAAATTCTTGGTACCAGTGAGCCTGAAATTTTAGAGTTCTGTCCCGAAGCACCTGGCACAAAATAGTCTTAGGATCTGGCTGGTGGGGTTTTAATACAGTTACAGAAGACCTGCTACTTCTACAGCAGCCAACCCTATGTCATATGCCCCCTGTTCTGTCTACAAAAAAAAAAAATACATATCAGTCCAAGTTAAAATATATAAGAAATATCTTATCATATACAATGCTGTAAATAATCTGTCCTTACATCTGAAGCATCATTGAAACGTTCTGCCTCATTTACTCTTTTTTGCCTATTTCTATTGAAAAGAAAGTACAAAAGAAGTGTTTAAAACATGTATATACAGGGAATAGTGCACTGTGAAAAAAAAATCCCGTAAAATTTACGGTAAAAAAACTGGCAGCTGTGGTTGCCAGAAATCTACGGTAAAAATTACAGTCGAAATGTTTATTCATTTACGGTACAAAGAAAATTTTAACTATTTTTTACAGTAGATTTCTGGCAACCACAGCTGGCAGTTTTTTACCGTAAATTTTACAGTTCACTTTTAAGTATACTGTAAACAGAAAAAAATGTTGACATTTTTTTATGGTAGATTTCTGGCAATCACGGCTGCCAGTTTTTTACCGTAAATTTTATAGTTCACCATCAAGTATACTGTAATCAAAAAAACATTAAAAATAGATTTTTTTTACGGTAGATTACTGACAGTTTTACAGTTCACTTGCAAGTATTTACATCATACTTAAGTGAAGCCTTCTTCGTAATAATGGCAGAACAAAGAAATCTATACAGGTTTTAAAAACCTTTAATTTAAGTAAATTACAGAATGATAATATTGAACTATCCTTTAAATTGTAAAAAACTATTTTATTAATTTAAACTTACCACAGACAATGATTCAGGGTGTTGCTGGTAAGTTGTCTACATCCACATCTTCCACAAGGCAAGACTCTTCCACATAATGAAACATCCCTTTTTTCTTTTCGTCAAAGTAGGCAAGCAAAAGAAGCACCACATCTTTTAAATCCTCACTGCATCCTTCAGGTTGACACCTCAAAACATCTAGTTTTGCAGCAGTTTGCAGATTTTTTTTTTTTCCCCGCACCAGCTGTTTTAAGAAAGGTCAGGAGCTGCTGTTCTTTTTTATCCAAGCTTTTAAGAAACATCTCCTTCAGATCAATTCCAGTTAGCTGCTTGAATTGTGTACACATACCAACCTCTTTAAATAGAAATAGCCAGTTCACACAAAGCTGGTGTATGCTTGCTCCATTGTTTATGTCTTTGCGCTGTGTGTAGTATGTTGCTTTCAGGAGGTTGCTTACTTCTTCCAAATCAAAATTTGTTTCTTTAGACTTCATCTACATCATTTCTTGTTTTTCCAGCTGGCTCTCTTTAGTCTCATTCAATGGCATAAATTTTACATTCCAATTTACACAGCCGTAAGTGTCTTGAACCGCTGCCTTTCTTTCAGCAGGAATCTCCTCTGTGTCAGATTCTTCTGTTCTGCTGCGTTTTTGGATTTTCGGAACATTGGTCCTTTTCACATTTTCTACACGATTCTGTATCTGCTTAAGAAGTGAGTGATATCCTGCACCAACTATATCACCATCAATAACATCCTGCAAGGATGTAGGGTATTTGGCCACCGTCTTTTTGGCAATGTCTGTAGAGTTTTGCTTACTTGGAGACTTGGATATCTTAATTTCAGACATGACAATTTTCACCATATCATGTCGCAATCTTAGGGTTGGTCTTTTCTGCCTTTCTGAACATTGCATCAATGCTTTTGGCAACTTCTCCCATGGTATTTTTAAATTGTCAGCCCAGTCAGAAGCAACCGTGGAAGCCTTGCTAAATGTTGGGTATGGTGATTAGCATGAAGAAGACTGTACCACTGCAGCTGTCTCTAGAACTTGGAAGCTATCTGAACTTTCTAAGAGGACAAAGGCAAAAATGATCACTTATGAAACCAATTAAAAAAAACTTTTATATTTTTATATTTTATCAAAAATTAAATGTACTTAATTAAGTTTTTGTGCCTGAATGGGTCGTAATATGGGCAAGAGATCTGCTTCCTGAACATATCGGAAATCTTCAGGTGAAGATACTCCAAGTGAGTTCAGTGTCTCCACCACTGACTGTAGCACCGAGGATAAAATATCTTTGAGAATCTCAGCAATTGCAGTTGTTACACAGCTTTGCTCCGAATCATTCATGACTAAAAAAGAGAAATATGATTAATTTGGTGACTTAAATTTATTAAAGGTATAATTGGCCCATTTGAGCACAATGAAACTGTTTCAATTTAAACCTGTATGAGTATCTTTCTTCTTTTGAACATGAAATACATTTTGCAATACAAAAAAATATATAATCAAAGACTAAGTTTTTTTTTTTTACATTTTGATATACATTTTTGAAAGTGTTTTATGTTCAATAGAAGAAAGAAACGTGTAACAGATTGATGTCGAAACTATATCAGAAATTTCATACCTTAGGTGTGTTGAGCTGTGCAAACAACAGAAAGTAAAATATGATGCAAAAATATCAGTTTGACTTGCACTATTTTAGTTTAAATCTAGTTTAGTTTTATTAATACAATCCAATGTTACAACTATGCAAGCTTGTAATGATCTAAAGCGACACTATGCTGTGTTTCAGTGGAACTACCCTACAACCTTGCAACATGTAAGATGACAGTGGGTAATAATCAGGCAAGTGGTCAATGTTCAGACACTGAACCCTTTCACTGGTGTTTCTTAGGGAGTACAAATAATACTCAGGAGAAAAATCTGCTATGAACACCCTGGTCGGAAAATCAACATGCTCTTCTGTGATGAGCATGAGCAAAAGTTCACCAAACTCCACTGTCTCATCTGCAGGATCCACATCTGCAGGAAACCTCATCTGTAGGATCCACAACTCTATCACCAAGTATTACAGGTAGAAGACGTAAAAAAATCCAATTTTAAATGGCCTGACCAGCTAGCTTAGGTCCATAAGAATTTAACTCAAGGTTTTGTGAATGCATCAGAACCATTGTATTTTAACTGCCTGATTCGACGGTGAACCACTTCTTTTCAACAAAATATTTGATGTAAAGAGCAACATCGTCTTTAAAAATGTCGTGACGAAGGCAAGGTGGCAATCCAGGTTGGCAAACTTTAAAGTTCTTCAAAGAGTTGAAAACTGAATCAAACATAATGCCTTGAACTGTTTCATATTCGGTCTGTAATTGGTTAACAACAGCACTGTATAGTGCGCAGTGGACCTCAAAAATTTGGGCCAACCTTTTATGATCGATTGATCTGATAAGGCAATTCCATTTTCCTCAAGGTCTTTCAGGTCTGTTACTAGCTCTGAGAAAACACTTTCATGGCCAAAGTCTTTAAAGTCGTTTTCTCTGCACAGCATAACCAATTGCATATGTTCTGTGTTTGACCTTAAATGAACTGGCAAATTGACAAGAGAAAGGTATACAGCCAAGATTTTTTATTTTTTTTCATGCAGACCCTAAAGGGTTAACCACCTCAAAAGCATCCTGATAGAGCAGTAGCTGGAGGTTTAGGATGTCTTGAAAGAAATTCCTGCACTGCAGTTATTGGCTATTTGAGCAATCACAAAGTACATCAGCAAAGTTTTTTTTTCATGCAGGTGCATTAATATTCACTTCCTCCCAAAATCTGAATTCAGCAGACACTTTAATGTGCCTTTTACAGGTACATAGTATGCAAATTGCTCTGTCTGATTTTCATCTCTACCTAAAAGTATTCTTTTTGGTTCAACGTATTTAAAAACTTTTTTAAAGGTCTGACTCCTTGAATACTCTGTTCGCATTGGTCCTTTATGACACACAGAAAACAAGTCTGATTCCTTCATAGTAGCAAATATTTAAGAAATAGTCTCATTAGGTAATGACAAATTCTGTGAATGTAGCTTACTAAAAGTATATGTCTGTCCCAATTCATGAATATTTTGCATCTCATTTACAATATTTTGTATTGTAGAAGCTGGAAGAAGAAACCGTCCTCATAATTTCATAAAATAGGTTTACATTTCTTAAATACAAATGAGCCCATTTCACTTACTTCAGACTCACCTGTATTTGAATGCAGGTAAGCAGGACACTGCTCTGATGTCTGACACTATGATGACTATGACACTCTGATACTGACAGTATCTTTGATTCCTGTGCTTCCTAGACATATGAGAAGTAAAAGAGGACATGATGTGAAAAACACTTTTGCACCCTCTTACTGGACAGTAAACTACACGACCTTCCTTAATATGGTTCTTTAAATGAGCAAAAAGACTAGAAACATCCTGGCACTGATAACTACATAGTGAAACACTACAAGTCAAATTCGTATCTACCACTGCATGTGCAGTCACAGTAGCAGTAGAGCTGTTATGGCACCGATAAAAATGGCTCTTACATGTTACGTATTTAGAAAACAACTGTTTGCAGTCACTAGCGAAACATTTGAAAATGGCGCAAGGTTAGTTTCGATGCAGTCTGCAGTGCAGAAAATATTCTGTCAGACTTTGCACTGTTAAAGCTACAAAAACAGCACTTGTACATTTTAATGTATTTAAATCTCACTCGTCGTGAAACTAAAGTGATAATTAAGGCAAGATATCGTTGTATATATAATTTTAAGTCGAAATACTTATTCATTAATTAATTAGTTTATTTCATTCATTTCCAATGACTTGAATGAATGAATGACTGTATATTAAAAAAGATAAAACTTTACCATAAATACAGACAAGAAGTTCACGTCATGCGAGATATGACGCTAACTATAAGAAAATAACACTTTTTACCTCACAAAAGCTGTAGCTGAAATTAAAGTTTACAGAAGGAGTTTGAGAATGAGTTGTGTTTACCTGACACACTTCATGAGGAAAATTAAAATGTCAGAAGGTTGTCGCGGTTTGCACGTTGCTCCCTATTTCTGTTTCAGAGAAACACCGCCAGTTGAAAATCTCAAAATGCAACGTCATGGCTGCTGTGATTGGACAAGTCAAACGCCATTAGCCGGTGACTTTAAAACACAAAATGCTTATTAATTATATGGTTTATTTTTATTATGCAACGTAATTGCAGGTATTGTACATCTATTGAGCCACTAAAAAATCAAAACAATTTAAGACTGAGCTTCCAAAAAAAAAGCAACATCGTCTTTAAAAATGTCGTGACGAAGGCAAGGTGGCAATCCAGGTTGGCAAACTTTAAAGTTCTTCAAAGAGTTGAAAACTGAATCAAACATAATGCCTTGAACTGTTTCATATTCGGTCTGTAATTGGTTAACAACAGCACTGTATAGTGCGCAGTGGACCTCAAAAATTTGGGCCAACCTTTTATGATCGATTGATCTGATAAGGCAATTCCATTTTCCTCAAGGTCTTTTAGGTCTGTTACTAGGTCTGAGAAAAAACTTTCATGGCCAAAGTCTTTAAAGTCGTTTTCTCTGCACAGCATAACCAATTGCATATGTTCTGTGTTTGACCTTAAATGAACTGGCAAATTGACAAGAGAAAGGTATACAGCCAAGATTTTTTATTTTTTTTCATGCAGACCCTAAAGGGTTAACCACCTCAAAAGCATCCTGATAGAGCAGTAGCTGGAGGTTTAGGATGTCTTGAAAGAAATTCCTGCACTGCAGTTATTGGCTATTTGAGCAATCACAAAGTACATCAGCAAAGTTTTTTTTTCATGCAGGTGCATTAATATTCACTTCCTCCCAAAATCTGAATTCAGCAGACACTTTAATGTGCCTTTTACAGGTACATAGTATGCAAATTGCTCTGTCTGATTTTCATCTCTACCTAAAAGTATTCTTTTTGGTTCAACGTATTTAAAAACTTTTTTAAAGGTCTGACTCCTTGAATACTCTGTTTGCATTGGTCCTTTATGACACACAGAAAACAAAAATAAATAAATAAATAAATAAATTATATATATTTATATATATATAAATAAAGGTTATAAAGGTATAAATGTTATAGGAATAATAGAACATGTCCTATAAAGACATTTTAAAGTCTGATCAAGAGAAAGAATCTGTTGGACAAGTGGTGTGCTTTCAGTAAAGCTAATGACTGACTCCTTGAGAATCTTTTGTCGCTTGAGAGAATTTGTCTACCTAATCGTTTTATGGTCTACAGTTTCCTCTGTTTCAGAAGCTGCTATACTTTCAGATGAGTTTGTGTTGACTCCTAAAAATTTATTCAAGCAGACTACATCCACCACCAACCCCCCCACCCCCCCATTTCAATGCATGTGATTTCAATAACAAAATCACTTAAAAGAGTCTTTCAATTTCTCCTTTGAGAGTTGCCTCTTCGGTCTCATTTGTGTAACCATATCACCATCTAGTGGCATGTTTTGGACTGGTTGTTTTCAGCAAACAATTGCTCACTGTTAACTGTCCCTGACTTATTTACAGTGAGGAAAATAAGTATTTGAACACCCTGCTATTTTGCAAGTTCTCCCACTTAGAAATCATGTAGTGGTCTGAAATTGTCATCATGGGGTTCATGTCCACTGTGAGAGACATAATCTAAAAAAAAAAATCCAGAAATCACAATATATGACTTTTAAACTATTTATTTGTATGATAAAGCTGCAAATAAGTATTTTAACACTTGTCTATCAGCTAGAATTCTGACCCTCAAAGACCTGTTAGTCTGCCTTTAAAATGTCCACCTCCACTACATTTATTATCCTAAATTAGATGCACCTGTTTGAGGTTGTTAGCTGCATAAAAACACCTGTCCACCCCATACAATCAGTAAAAATTCAACTACTAACATGGCCAAGACCAAAGAGCTGTCCAAAGACACTAAAGTCAAAATTGTACACCTTCACAAGGCTGAAAGGGCTACGGGGACTGTCAATCTCCCTCGGACTGGGGCTCCATGCAAGATCTTACCTCATGGAGTCTCAATGAGCCTAAGGAAGGTGAGAAATCAGCCAAGAACTACACGGGAGGAGCTGGTTAATGACCTAAAAATAGCTGGGACCACCGTTTCCAAGGTTACTGTTGGTAATACAATAAGACGTCATGGTTTGAAATCATGCATGGCACGGAAGGTTCCCCTGCTTAAACCAGCACATGTCCAGGCATGTCTTAAGTTTGCCAATGACCATTTGGATGATCCAGAGGAGTCATGGGAGAAAGTCATGAGACCAAAATAGACCATTTGGGTCATAATTTCACTAAACTTGTTTGGAGGAAGAAGAATGATGCATCCCTATTGGAGGAAGAAGAATGATGAGTACCATCCCAAGAACACCACCCCTACTGTGAAGCATGGGGGTGGTAGCATCATGCTTTGGGGGTGTTTTTCTGCAGGATGTATTGCGAGATTTTGGGGAACAACCTTTTTCCTTCAGTTAGAGCATTGAAGATGGGTTGAGGCTGGGTCTTCCAACATGACAATGACTTGAAGCACACAGCCAGGATAACCAAGGAGTGGCTCTGTAAGAAGCATATCAAGGTTCTGGCGTGGCCTAGCCAGTCTCCAAACCTAAACCCAATAGAGAATCTTTGGAGGGAGCTCAAACGCCATGTTTCTCAGTGACAGGCCAGAAACCTGACTGATCTAGAGAAGATCTGTGTGGAGGAGTGGGCCAAAATCCCTCCTGCAGTGTGTGCAAACCTGGTGAAAAACTACAGGTAACGTTTGACCTCTGTAATTGCAAAAAAAGGCTACTGTACCAAATTAACATTGACTTTCTCAGGTGTTTAAATACTTATTTGCAGCTGTATCATACATATAAATAGTTAAACAAACGATGACAATTTTAGACCCCTCGATGATTTTTAAGTGGGAGAACTTGAAAAATAGCAGGGTGTTTAAATACTTATTTTCCTCACTGTATTTATATTGGGCTGTCAAAATTCAAACCCAAATTCTTTTTAACGGCACTAAATTTTATTTATGAGATATCAACTCAGCGCACATTTCTGTTTAACCATTTTTATAAAAAATATAACAAAATAACTAAATATAAAAGAGGCTAAATTAAAACCTTCAGCACAACATACATTTATTCACGACATTCCTTTCTTTACTTAGGTATAAAATAAATAAATTAACTCCAGAGAACATATTTTTATCAGCAAACATTTGTTTTATTTCTGTGCCAAGTCTCAAATCAAACACCAAAATCCACCATGATTCACACAATTAACCCTCTGAGTTGCTTTTTGTGGGTTTTTTCCTCATAATGGAGAAACAAACTTAAATTACTGTTTTTATTGATCGTACAGATAAAAACAAAACATCATTCAAATCTGTAAAATGTCTCATTTTATTTGTATTCACCTATAATAACAAAACGCTGTGTTTTTGTAAAATAAAGTAAGCCGACAGGGGGCGCTCTCTGCCACGTCACCTCTCTTCACAAACATAAATATAACAACCTGAATATCAGTGAATATTTACATCACAGACATAAAAAATATAGTGTAGAAAACTCGACATGTCTTTTACATAAACCACATTTACATCGAATAAAAATATTCTCTGATTCTGTAATCGCAATGATTTATACCATAAATCCCATTAAACCATTACAGACCATAAATCAGTATGATTATGATAAAAGCTTCTTGACTTGAAGAGGTGCAGTTTCTCCAGTATCACCTCATTAAATGTCCGTGTGGAAACAGAGCAAAGGTTCCGTTTGGTGTCCTGATGATTTACCACCATTATTACTTTAAAATATTTACAATAACGTTTTGTTTTCATGTTGCATCCATATTTCTCCATGTTCATGTTGCTTTAAGTATTAAAAAAGGAACTATGAATATTTGGTACATTTAGAACAGATAGAAATGTGCGATTAAGTTAAAGTAAATATTTAATTTGATTAACAGCCCTAATATTAATATGATGTGATGTTCAGTTACCAGCGTGACTGTCAGGGATCCACCTGCCACTCTTGTGGCTTTTATGCCTTCGCTCTCCATGGAGCTCCAGGCATAACCACTCACACCTGGAGCTCGTTGTCACTCATGCCTTCGCTCTTTTTGGAGCTCCAGGCGTAACTATGCACACCTGAAGCTCATCATCACTCCACCTCCTACATAAACCCCTCTTTCACAGTCACCCAGCGTTCGTTATTGTATGTGTTGGACTTTACGTGCGGGTTATGTTTTCGCGGTCCGATTTTCACACAGGAGTCCTCTTATCCGTTCCATTCGGACTCCAGAATCCCGTACCGGCTGCATGTCTCCTCCCCGTGCATCTCGGGGTCAGCTACGCTTCTCCTAAAGAGCACCCCGGACTCTCTCTCAAATTAAACTCTGCGTATCTCTCTCTTACACTTGTCATTAAAACCCAAGTGAGCTGTACTCCGGCTTCCGCCTTTTGTTTCGCTCGCACCCTGACAGTGACACTAAAACAGGTAGAAATAATTACTACTTTTTACTTCAGTCATGTCAGGGACAAAACCTCTTTACTTTCACTTGAGTAAAAAAGTATAATCAGTACTACTATTATTATTATTATTATTATTATTATTATTATTATTATTATTATTATTATTATTATTATTATATTGTAACATTAGACTACTAATGTGTTACACTTTTTATCAGGTGGACAGTAAGAATGTGTAACACATTAGTAGTCAATATTAAATAATAATAATAATAATAATTAATGCCCCATATATATAAACTAAATCAAGACCGTAAGTAAATGAATCAGCAAGAGGAGCAGCTCAGTGCGGAAATGTCCAGTAGATAATTAAACTAATATAAAGTCATCACGCTAAACCATATGATATCTTCTACATCTCCATGGTTACACAATGAGACGCTTCCGAGCAAAGAATGCAGTAACGTCAGATCCGGTGTTATGCGCCACAGACTGCACCAATTTTTTTTTTGTGAATGCAATGTGCTTCTGTAGATAATATGCCTTTAAGATAAAACTTTAATTGTGGGAAATAAAAAGTGGTGTAGAAAGAAAGAAAGAACAGTAAATAACACTCCATTTATTTTTCTTCTATACTTTATATAAAATAATTATAGTTTTATGGGTGTTTTTGTATGAAATATTATAATACATCATATACATATTATATACATCCAGGTGCGTGTGTGTGTGTGTGTGTGTGCGTGTGTGTGTGTGTGTGTGTGCGTGTGTGTGCGTGCACTAAAGCTGGCACTAATCCCATACTTGGTTGATCACCTGATACTAGTAAGAACTCTATTAAATACTAACTAAAGGACAAAGTAATACATGTGATTTGGACTCCTTTTGCTCTGGGCTTTTTCACATCAACTCCTCAGATCCTGTAGATAAACTTGTTCTCGGTTTGCAGACACGGAAATGCAGGAACACTGGAGTTTTCACACACAATTGTTCATCACCATCCAATTCTACAAGAGAAAGAAGTGAATCAGTAACAGAATGCTAAACGGAGGTGTTTGATGATCAGCAGCAAGTAATTATCTCTGTTTCAAGGAAACCAGGATTTGATTCCAGTGTATCATTTGTCCAACATATCTTCATGCTTATATAATATCTTTGGTAGAACATTTAGTGAGAACAAATGAGATGGTGCAGAAGATGGAAGAGGAACATGAGCAGATATTTGCAATACATCACTGCACTTCTCCAATCTCAGTTTTTGCTGCTTTTATTAAAGATCACTGCTGTGGAACTTTTCTCTTGTTTTACATGGATATTAAAGTGCAGACTTTAAGAACAAGCTGAGGGGAATTTTACAGAAATTATAGACGACACGGTGTGGAGGTGGAGAGATAAAAGGACTGTCCGAGTGAGGAAACCAGCTGCTTACAGGAAATCCAATATTTGTGGCAATAAAAGATAATCATCATCTAATAAATAATGCTAATGTGCTAAATAACGCCGATGTAGTAAATAACGCTAATGTGCTAAATAACGCTAATGTGATTAAAATAACGCTAATGTGATTAAAATAACGCTAATGTAGTAAATAACGCTAATGTGATAAATAAAACTGATGTAGTGAATAACGCTAATGTAGTTAATAACACTAATCATTACCTCAGTTTTAAGTGTTTATATAAAACAGATTATTACGTACTTCAGTGTCTGTAGTTTGTAACGTTCATCATCCTTCAGATCAGAGAGACACTTCACTCCTGAATCTCCTACATTATTCCCGGTCAGATTCAGATCTCTCAGGTGTGAGGGGTTTGATCTCAGAGCTGAAGCGAGAGCAGCACAGCCTTCATCTGATACTTCACACTGCTTCAACCTGCAGATACACAATGACACACACTTCACTCTCTCAGTTTCTACACATTACACATCCTGTGTGTTCTTTCCACTAGAAAGAGAAAGAAAAAGAGAGAGGAGGGGAGAGGGGGTGAGAGAGGGAAAGAGACATATACAGGAAGTCTCCTAACATATACAGGAAGTATGAAATCTTTGTTTCCTGTACATGTGTAAAGTTCTCTGTTTACTTTAAACTACTTTTTATTTGGATATATTGCACCTCTAAATATAAGAAATTAACATAAGTAAACAGAATCAGGGAGAAACTGGAATGAATTTGAAGCTACTTTGAGGAAGGACATTCATACGCAGTGATGTTGGAGATGCTGCAGTATATCATTACATAAAGACTAGTTTCTACACTTTTACACATACGTTTCAACTTTCTCCTGTTACTTCAGATGCTTTATGGTCTGATATCCATAACTGGATTTACCCAAACGTTCCCCATCTAAGAATTTTCACCGTGAAGGACATTATCGTTGGACTTTTAATGAACAATAAAAAAGACTAATTATTGTTAACTGTTAATAAAATACTTTGGATGGGAAAATCTTATATACACAAATCAAAATACTTGAAAGTGAAACCAATGATGTTTGTAGATTATAATGAGTTTATTTCTTTCACAAAAGCCCTTAAAGTGATTAAAAAGAAACATGCAATGAATCTTTTGTCCTTTTCATAGAAAAATATGACTTACAGAATAAACAATAGCCCTGTTTATTTTTAGCCTTTTTTAAATAAATTTTTTATGATATATAAGGAGAGAGCGGGAGGGAGAGAGGGAGGGAGGGAGGAGAGACTTGACTTTTAGGTCTCTTCATTGCTAAAAGAAAAAAAAATTAGAAAAGTTGGAACATTTGATTGAATTGAAACTTTAAGTTGCAGAAAGCCGTCATGATCAACATCACAAATACATGTTCTTGAACATCTGCTGATATACAAACTGGATTTTTACTCCGTAAAAACAGGATCAATTCAGTTTATGCTTTTCCATTTCACTTCCTTTTCTACACAATCATTTGATCATTTCACTTTCCCAAATAAAAAGTTCAGTAGTAGCTGAGTATCCTTCCTGCTCTTGGAATATTTGGGGCCATAAAAAAAGTGTTTACATTTCCATTTGCGGAATCAAGATGACGCCCGTGTCCAGAGCGTCGTGTGATATGTTGAACATTTCTAAACGTGCTGCAGAAACCCCGCCTGTGTGGAACTTCACCCACGTGTACTGACGTGCTCGTGGGTTGTTTTCTCTCCATCTGTCTGAGAGGTTCAGGGATTTAGTTCTTACTCTTGCTGATTTAGCATGTGGTCTCACCCCAGAAGAATAAAGTCCCCCTACTGGTGTTTTTTTCTCTAAAATTCATAATTTAGAGAAAAGCTTCACCCTCTCTGACCCTGTATTAGGAGCAGAAATATTTACAAACAAAACATTGAAGTGGATGATTTCTGCTCTCACTATGAGAGTCTACCTGGTTCTACCTCATCCTGTAAGATTTGTGCTTTAACATTAGGTGAGAACAGAAAGACGAATCCAGCACTAATATTAGATCCATGACTCAAGATTTTTCCTCCTTTTCACCACAAGCCCCAATCCACCTCATTGCCCTCATCACTAAGTGTCTCCTGCAGGAAGATTATACTCAGATTCTTTAAGCCTTTATTTTCTGAAGTATTTCTCTTTTTTTTGTCCTTTATCTCTTTTGTCCTTTATCTAAACATGATGACTATGTAGATTTCCCCTTGTTAGTCTCTTTTCCAGGTTGTTCACCATGTCTGATTGCTGTTGAGAGTTTTTTAATGAAGATGTTTCTGCTGTGGTTCAGAGCGAACATTTTCCTCAGAAGACACAAACTTTTCTAGATGGGGAAAGAAATCACTTACTTTAACACCTCCCTTTCTTTTAGTCTCATACAAAAATCTGTTTATTTGTCCGACAGAGTAAAGATCCTTTTCAGACGTTTTTGACCACTGTTCCTCATCTCTGATGCTCTCAAGAGAACGCTGAGATGAATTACTCAGCTGCTTGGTCACGGCTTCCTCCATCTCACAACCCTAAGCTCCCTCAGCTCCCACAGCCACCACCTGATCTCCTTCTTCACTTCCCTTACTGGTCTTTTCACTTTCTTCTCTAACTTTACTGTAACGCCTATGGCATTGATCCAATGGCAGTAGCCACTGGATCAACAAAATGGATCTTTAAAATAATAAAAAAATAAGGTAAATTCCCCTTAAATGTTCAATTGGTTCCGTAAGTGATTGTGGAATGTGGATCCAGAGGAATGTGGATCCAGTCCCCCAGCGCCCCCTATGGTTTGGAGTGAAACTACAGTATAGTAGCCCTTATTTCTCTATAGGTTACATTACCATTTACATCACTAACCACTACACTCACATCACTGACCATTACACTCACACCACTGACCATCACACTCACATTACTGACCATTACACTCACATTACTGACCATCACACTCACATCACTAATCATCACACTCATCACTGACCTTTACATTTACATCACTGACCATGACACTCACATCACTCTTCTCATTCTTCAGCTCCAGACAGTATTTTCAGGTGTTAATCCACTGGAAATACCGATTTAATGCTGCAGGTTTAATTGGACTTTTAAGCTGCAATAAAAGTCACAACAGCTCAATTCTACACTGAGGGATTTTTGTAGGTTGTTAGATATTAGATCATCTTCTCTTTCTTCATTATTCTGCCTCGTCACATTCACATTTATATCAACACTTTTGTACATTTATTAGATACTAGAAAATAAAACAATACAAAAGTCAATAAAAAGGCATGATTATAAAAATATAAAACATTTAATCAACACTAATTTAAACTAACAAACAAAATAAAAAAAATTAAACTATTTACTTCCCCCTCAGAACATTGATGCTGAACCTAAAAGCTCTGCTTCAGTCCAACTATTAGAGAATGTGTGTTACTAAAGAGCAGGTCATGTGACTTTTAGAGAGTTGGTCTTACCACAGTTTCTCCAGTTTACAGTGAGGATTCTCCAGTACAGCAGAGAGAAATTTCACTCCTAAGTCTCCTACTTTATTCCAACATAGATCTAGATCTTTCAGGTGTGAGGGGTTTGATTTCAGAGCTGAAGCGAGAGCAGCACAGCCTTCATCTGATACTCCACAATCATCCAACCTGCAGATACACAATGACACACACTTCACTCTCTCAGTTTCTACACATTACACATCCTTTGTGTGTTTTGAAATTAGTGGTGTGGATGGATGGATACATTTGTATGTACTCTGTGTTACTGAATGTGAACTCTAACAGTTTCACAGTCATTTCAGACACATTGCAGTGGTTTTAAGACACGTTTTGTGCTGCAGCTTTACACATACGTACATCAGATCAAAAGACTCAGTGACAAATCATCAGTGTGCAGTGGAAATAAACAAACTTCCTCCTCAGAACATTGATGCTGAACCTAAAAGCTCTGCTTCAGTCTCACTATTAGAACATGTGTGTTACTGAGGAGCAGGTCATGTGACTCTCAGAGAGATGATCTTACCACAGTGACTCCAGCTTACAGTGAGGATTCTCCAGTAGAGCAGAGAGACACGTCAGTCCTGAGTCTCCTATATTATTCCAAGACAGATGCAGTTCTCTCAGGTGTGAGGGGTTTGATCTCAGAGCTGAAGCGAGAGCAGCACAGCCTTCATCTGATACTTTACAATTACACAACCTGCAGATACACAATAAAACACACTTTAATCTCTCAGTTTCTACACATTACACATCCTTTGTGTTCTTCCTCGTTCCTGCAGTGTTGGTGTGAGAACCAGTCAAAGACACAGATGGAAGTCCTCATCTAGACAGTCATATAGTGCGAGTTCCCCGACTACACAATGGACAGATTAATATAAATGAATTTAAAGATGATTTAATAGAGATAAATATTTGTACTGCACTTTGATTCATCTCAGACTGCTGACACAAGAAAACTACAGTAAATGACCAGTAGGTGGCAGTGTAAGGTGTATTTTACTAAGCACTAATGACAAAATGAATGTAGAGGAAAAAACAGAAGTAAATGTGGGATTTTTTACTCTTAGAAGAGCTTAAACATTTGCAGTTCAATAAAGAAGTTGTAAAAAAAGATGAGATGAATGAGAGCAGCAGCACAAAAACACGTCACTCTGAGAAACAGAGAATGGAACTGGGAAGTCCAGAGCAATGCAAGCTGACACACACTTCATCATTCTGCAAACGGAGCAGACGGGAATCTCTGACAATGAACAATAATAGGGTAAGACGTCTAGAAACAGGTTGAAAAAGCAATGATGATGATTTGAAGATGATGTGTGTGTTATGGTGGACCGTCTCCCTTCTCTTGTCCAATCACAAGATAATATTAAACCTGATCAATGATTATTGCTGTGATTGAGATTCCTGTCATTATGTGTACAAGAGGTGTAAAGGTATTGCTGCTTTCTGTTTAAAGTTATGAATCAGGTTCTTTCTCTCTGTTGAACTGGAATTTTATTCACACATGGACCTAATATATGTATATAACAATTCACTGCAGCTTTTAGTGAGTTATTTTGTCTCTCAGAGAGTTGATCTTACCTCAGACCTTTCACTTTACACTCAGGATTCTCCAGTAGAGCAGAGAGACGCTTCACTCCTGAGTCTTCTAGTTTATTCCCAAACAGATTCAGTGTATTGACAGTCAGATGCAATTCTCTCAGAATGGAGGTTTCTGATTTGAGCACTGAGCTCAGAGCTTTTCCACTTCTCTTTGTAATTTCACTGCATCTGATACTGAAGGATATAAAAGATAATGAACAGAAATGCAAAATATCTCAAAGCTTTACTGCAGCGTCTCACTTTCAACATCACACACATCAGTTAAACACAATGATTAAATGGTGGAATAATAAGAATAGACAGACGGAGATGCTTAGATTTGGCTTGGCGAGAGTTTCAGCTGAGGAACATCATCTCACACACACGTTGTATAAACATGGAGGATGAGATCCGGGAATCCAAATGGGAAAGTAAAAGAGTCTGATCTAAAAGGTTTCTAAGAGGAGAAGGGAAAAAGCTTAAAGAGTCCTGCAGAGTTCGATTCATCTGAACAGCTCAGACCTTTGATTTGTTCTCAACACTGTAGCAGTAGAACAATTTCATTCAGCTTCACTTACATTGCTTTTCTGGATGATGCAATCACAGGCATCATTCTCACAAGAATCTCATCTCTGATCATATCTGGAGTGATGTATTTATTCAGGTCAAATTCCTCCAGATCCTGTGCTGATGTCAGTAACACAAATGCCAGACCAGACCAATGTGAAGGAGAAAGTTCATTTTGTGTTCCAGATTTCAGATACTGCTGGATTTCCTCCACTAGAGAATCATCACCCAGTTCATTCAGACAGTGGAGCAGATTGATGGATTTCTCTGTAGAAAGATCTTCACTGATCTTCTTCTTGATGTAGTGAACTGTTTCCTCTTTGTTCTGGGAGCTACTTTCTGTCTGTGTTACTAAGATATGTAGAAGTTTCTGATTGGACTCGAGTGAGAGACCCAGAAGAAAACGGAGGAAAAGATCCAGATGTCCAGTCTGACTTTTTAATGCCTGATCTACAGCACACCTGTGTACACCTGAAAGTGTCCTACAGACCTGATTCTGTTTAAGAACATTTCTCTGTTCCTTTATGAAGGTCAGGTGCACATACAGAGCTGCGAGATGTTCCTGAATGCTCAGATGAACAAAGCAGTACACTTTACTCTGGTGAAGCCCAAACTCCTCTCTGAAGATCTGCGTACACACACCTGAATACACTGCTGCTTCTGTCACATCAATGCCACACTCTCTCAGGTCTTCCTCATAGAAGATCAGGTTTTGTTTCTCCAGCTGCTGGAAAGCCAGTTTCCCCAGTTTGAGAAGCATTTCTTCATCGCTCTCCTGCTTCTGTAGGTACTTCTCTCTTATGATGTTGGTCTGAATGATGAGGAAGTGTGTGTACATTTGAGTCAGAGTCTTGGGGATCTCTCCACTCTCTGCTTCACCCAACATTCTCTCTAGAACAGCAGCTGAAATCCAGCAGAACACTGGGATGTGGCACATGATGTAGAGGCTTCTTAATGACTTCAGGTGTGTGATGATCTTATTGGCCAGGTTCTGATCACTGATCCTCTTCCTGAAGTACTCCTCCTTCTGAGGGTCATTGAACCCTCGTACCTCTGTGACTCGATGGACACACTCAGAGGGGATTTGATCAGCTGCTGCTGGTCTGGAGGTGATCCAGATGAGAGCAGAGGGAAGCAGGTTCCCTTTGATCAGGTTTATCAGCAGCACATGCACTGGTGCTGATTCAGTTACATCACACACTTTCACTGTGTTTTGGAAATCCAGAGGAATACGACACTCATCCAAACCATCAAAAATGAACAAAACCTTCTCCAACCTGGCAATGTCCATTTCTTTCATCTCCTTAAAAAACACATGAAGGAGCTCCACCAGACTCAGTTTCTGCTCCTTCATCAAATTCAGCTCTCTGAAAGGAAGTGGGAATATGAGGTGGACGTCCTGATTTGTTTTCCCTTTAGCCCAGTCCAGAACAAACGTCTGCACAGAGACTGTTTTTCCAATTCCAGCTACTCCCTTTGTCAGAACTTTCCTGATGGGTTCTTCATCTTGTTCAGATAAGGGTTTTGTCAGAACTCTCCTGATGGGTTTGTCTTGTTCATGTAGGTGTTTAAAGATGTCACTGCATTTAATTGGTGTCTCCTCTGTTGGGTTCCTCCTTGATGCTGCCTCAATCTGTTTCACCTCATGTTCTTTATTGATGCCTCCACTGTATCCCTCTGTGATGTAGAGCTCTGTGTAGATCTCATTTAGGAGTGTTCGGTTTTCCTGATTTAGCATCAATCCATTTAAACACTGAAACTTCTTCATCAGATTAAACTTGAATGTCTTCTGGAATTCATCTGCAGCAGTGCATTCTGGGTCGTGTCTGTGACAGGGTGAAGTAGGAAGACATGGTGAGACATGGGCTCCAATGATTAGAGTAGAAGTTCACATTTTTTCTGCTAGATAGATCTTTATGATGTTCTTACTGTGGATTTACTACATTCTACTGGAGGTTTTCTATCATCTAATCACTGTGTAGTTACTAACAGCTTTAGAGAGCTTTAGAATAGCAGTGTGTCAGTGTCACAGTCATGGTGTTGGTTTTGATCGTACCCTGTAGCTGTGATGATGTTCTTCTCTCTTCTGTCTCCTGCCTTCTGTAGAACACTGGGAACAAAAACAAAAAGTATTACAGATCTCAAAGTTTCTCACTTTAATAATGAAGTTTAAATCTGAACACAAATTGTACTACAATACTTGTAGTGAGAGCAGGAACACTTGAAGAACACAGAGCTGAATACATCTACAACATTGTGCACCTGGAGAATTAAATGTGCTCCTGTTTTCATTTAACACATTTTCCTACTTTTTCTATTCTTCCTACACAAACCTTCAAAAGTATTGGGACAGGAAGTCCAGTTCTTTGGGTTTTTGCTCGACACTAAAGACATTTGTATTTGAGAGTAAAAGATGAAAATGAAAAAATAGATCAGAATTCCAGCTTTCAGTTTACTGATCTTTACAACTAGATGTGTTACATCACTTAGAACACTGCACCGATCCTTTCAGGAAATGAAAGCTGAAATTCTGACCTCTCGTCTCACATCATCTTCTGATGAAGATTTCCACCTACTTACATGGTTTTGGGAAGTGAGAGTTTTTAGTTTAAGGAAAATGCTGATTTTCATTCTGAATCAATTTTTTTTCTCTCTCTGTAGTTTACTGTAGAAAATTATAGAAATAGCTTTAAGACAGAATAACGTTGTTGCTAAAATCTGAAGATCTACAGAACATTCTGATCACTAAGTCAGGGTTCCTGATCCCCAAAAATACTGCTTGCACCTTTAAGTAGTAGTGTTTGGATGTTTCCTATCGCTTTTAGTTATTTATTAGTATTTTTATTTTAGGATTTTAAGACAATATGTGTAATTGATTGTGACTTTAATAAATATTTATTTATTACAGCTGCTAATGACGGTGTAGTGCAGCCATTAACTGTGACTTTAACTAGGAGAATTATGGGATGTTACCTGTGTCCAGGTGAGGAGATTCCAGTGCTAAATTTCTCAGGAAGACGCATAGACTCCTCACTCTTCATGGAGACACAGCTGGGCACTGGTGAGTGTGATTTTTCTTTCTGTAGTTTACTGCAGAAAATTATAAAATGGCCATAAGACAGAATTTCATTGTTGCTAAAATCAGGATACAAAATCCAGTGCATTTAAAAAGTCCCTATGCAGAGGTGTTGTAGAGCAGGAGGTGGAGCACGGTTTTAAAGCTGGTTAAAACTAGTTATATAGTATGTAGTGTACCACTGTAACTGCTCCTGCAGGATTGGAGTTAAACAGCACTTATTGATTTGGTTCCCTGTAATTGAGGTGATGTTATAAAGGTTTTTGTGATTGTGCTGAAAAGGAGCTGAACTGAGGTCAGTAATGAGAATCTTCAGTCCTGCTTACAGACTCATTTATAACACATATTATAAGGATTATCAATGTTGATTGTGTCTTATAGCTTTATTTAGCCAATGAGTTTATGGTTCTTGGTTTGAGAGTTTCATAGATTGTGCACAATGACATGTATTTAATTGTGTAATAAATGTATTTAGGGTGATGTTTATATATGAAATGAAGCTTTCAGAAATGTCTCCAGATTTGCAGATATGAATAGTTCATTAGTAAAACACTAGAACATGGCAGGTTACCAGTCTTTTGAGGGTGAGGCCACATGATCTGTGCCCTGATCAGGGATCTCCATTTTTCAATGCTCGTGTACACACAGAGTCCTGAAGACGCCGATCTCTTCTGCTGGAATCAATCACATTCCTAAAAAACACAAAAACAACATGCAGTTAAAACTGGGGAAAAATCTTTCTAAAACCAGCTGATCCTCATGATGTCTTACTGATTCTCACATATTTTCATCTTTATTCCTCATCTGAACACAGACTGACAGGAGGTGTGCAATAAACACAACATTAAAAAACACTGTTCTAATGTTTATTTTTTTTATGTGATTAAAGTCTTCTTTATTTCTATATTTTCCACACAGTCCATTAAAGTCCTATTAGAGGTGAAATCCATAGACATATAAGACACAGACGACTCATTAGTCGCTTTGGTCCGTCGCTGTGATACGTCAATGCTGCTGCAATCTTGGTCCAGGTGAGAGTTCACTCTAAACAAATACAACTACACAACTTATATAACAACATAACAATAATATAGTGATAATAACAAAAACTGTACAAACAATTAGTGATAATAGATGATTGAAAAATATTATATAGCCTTAAATTTATTATTATACTCATTTATTATTGTACAATTATTTACTTTTCTTTTTGTCTGTATTATATTGTAATTGATAGTACATACTATGAGCATTTTATTTAATATTACATTACAATGCATTATTATTAATAACGTTATTACTATTATTATTATTAAACAATTTGCAATGATCAATATATTCGTTATTTATACAGTTATAATACTGTACATTTTTTTTCCATCTTTCTTACTTCCATCATACTGGAATATAAATAGATTTGATGTACTGTTATTGTACCATAATCACATCCATTTATTTTCATAAAGAATCCAGCAATTCTCTTTGTTCTTCACCGTTTTGGAGAATAAATCTGTAAATAACTGCATCATTTCAGCGCAGGGGTGGCCAACCAGGCGGAGACCGAGAGCCGCATTTTTGACTGTGTTACCGCAAAGAGCCACATCATACACATGGGCACACATAAACATCACCCATCCCTTCCTCTTACACACACACACACACACCTCTGCTCAGCCAGATTTATTGTAAATGTCACACACCAACATAATGACAGAATTTGATACAGTTCTAAGACCACAGGACAGTCATTTTCAACAATGAACATTGTGTGCACTGTCTCACACACACAAACTCTTAGTTTAACCAAGTCCACAAACAAAAATATAATAATTTACAACAGCGTTTTTCTTTTACTGTGCATGTTACTTAGTGGGACTTTTGGCATCCTTGCCTTGAACAATCCCCTTCAAATCTGCCTCGTCTTCCGTTGTTGCCACTCGAAGCAATTCTTTACGTGTTTTAGTCAGAACAGATCGATGCTTTGATTTCGCGTGTTTCAGGGTAGAAAACACAGACTTTGTGGGGTTTTTTTATGTGTGTTCACTTCGCTTGAGTTTAATAGGGTATTTTCGTCAAACGCGCATGTAGGTTAGATGAATATACCGCAGGGGTGGGCAATTAATTTTTACAAGGGGCCACACCAACGATAATATTTTAGGGATGCAATTCAATTCAATTGGCAATGAAATCCATAATTTTTTGTGTTATACTTTTTGCCTTGGCATCATCACTGGAAAACCTTCCTGTCTTTTCAAAAGCGTCCTCTACAGACGGAGTGCGCATGCTCGGATTGACTTTACTTTTCTGCGCCGCGTTCTTCTTATATTTAGAAGGCAATCGGGATGTTTGGATTTCAGGTGATAAATTAAACCAGACTTGGAGAAACTCTTTGCAGATACACCCCCCTCTTGAAATTTCAGCATTGCATGTTTTGCAAATCGCTCTCCGCACACCGCACACATGTTGGTCTTATCCAGATAACCGTGTGCTGCTGCGCTTTTTTATTGCGTCATTACTATTGTGTTTCTGCAGTGTTGTTTCGGTGATTTAGGTATTTCCGAAAATTCTCGGTGCATCGCTGTAATTTATGATTGGCCTCATGCCAAAGTCTCATATACCGCAAAGTTTCCCAGTAGGGGCAAGCTCATTTAAGTCTTAAAAATACCGTATTGAACTTAAGCAAAGCGAACACGCACATTACAAATCAAACACACAAAAATCGATATGAACGTAAGATCGTCTATGTCTTAGCATTTTCTCATTGGTTATGTCGATTCTTTTATGTCGCCAAACCCTAATATCCCGAGCACAAAAGAGGGCCAAAATTTCCACTTAACGTCGGTTATCTTAATCCCCATGACCAATCGCCGAGGGAGCCCAGGGAGCGTCTTATATTAAAGATCAGCCTGGAATGACGTAAAGAAAGGAAACAATCTCAAACTGCTGGATGCACTGCGTCATTCAGGATATTTCCGATGAGGAGTTTCAGGCACAATGCCGTGCAGCCGCAGAATAACTCGCGGAAGTGGCGAAATCCTTTTCTGTTCTGCATCTTTTATCTCTGCTGTACTCATACACACCCTAATGTTTAGATCTGGTTCCTTTAGTGCCTCATTTACCAACTTCTCCACTACATCATTCCCCAATATTCCCACATGATCAATAATAAAGGATCCAGTGGATCCCGCATTCCGCACTGAATTCGGAAAGCTCATGTCTTCATAAACATGTATCTGCTCCACACTTCCTGTATCACCTCCGCTTAAAAGCCTCTTGACTTGACTTAGAAAGCCATGATCTCCTGTTTACGGGAAATCATCCTGAGCCATGACAACAACTCCAGGATCAGCTTGGAACAACCTAACAATCCCGGTGTTCTCATGTCCGATCCTCCTCAATAAACTCAGAAAATCATCAAATCTAACTGAGGAATTTGGGCTGAAACTGTTGTTCTCCATTTCGGCTGCTGTGCCGCAGTTTCCCTGCGGTCTTTACACAAACTCCATTACATAGAAAACACAAACGCATTATTCCGATAGAAAGTCGTTTCTAGGAAAAACTCACCCACTTTTCTTCAGCACTGCTTGTTGTTGGACATGAATCTCACTGCTTCTGGCTGCTGTTGAACATCTTTGTATTTTTCTAACCGTTACTTAAAATGGAGTCGAGGATGAGAAACACTTTCACTTTCGGAAAACCGAATCGACTCTTTGAACCGACTCTTTGAACCGACACTTTGACAAGTTCATCGCACTCCAAGTCCAGTTCACTTTAATGAGCAATAATTTGACATGTTGGGAATCAGACTGCAGTCCGTCGTCTGTTATGTACGGGGTCGAGACTACACTGTAAAAAAAAAAAAATAATCTGTAAAAAAAAACGGTAAAAAGACTGGCAGCAGGGCTTCCAGAGATAATCAGTTAAATTACAGAAATAACCATTTTACAAAATTACTAGCAAAAACTGTAAAAATACAGAATAGACTTTATGGTCAAAAGTACTTAAATTACAGAATTTGACTGTTGATAAATAATTTTTAAACTATAATTAAACAGATCAATTCTGTCAAATAACATAGAAAAACAACCAACTGTCAGGTTAATCACCATAAATCTAAGGTTTTGATTTGTTATTTTATAAAACTGATCTGTCCATTTACGTTAATTTTCTGTAAAAGTATAGTTTTTCTCATGTACAATAACGATGAAATAAATCCAGAAAGCACATATTTGAAAAATGTTTGTATATTAAATCTCTGTAAATTAAAAGGCATTTACTGTATAAATACAGATATCATTAATTACAATAATCAAAAAATGTTGTATAAAAATATACTCAATTTATAATAGTCACAGTAATAATAATAATCACAGTATTAATAATTGAACAGAAGCACTGTACATCAAGTTAAATGAACAATCCAATTATAGAAAATAAATTAGAGCATGCAAAATACCTACATTAAATGGCAATTGCTGTATACCTTTATACATTTACAATGACATTTTATTTAAAGCAACATATCAAATCCAAGTTAGTCTAACACAGTAGACACAGCAGTTTATATAAAAATGTATTTAATATATTTAAAATGTATATTAAAAAAAAGGTGACGTGCACTCTTCAGCTTGTTGAAGATCAGTCTCAGTGCCAAAGGCTGGATTAGCTGCAGAGGCTTGGTAGTAGATGCTGGAAAGTCTGCTAAGAAACCAATACAACAGTCCAATTTGGAGAGAACAAGAGCTTGGACATGGAGTTCTGCAGTATGGTCCAAAAAAAAAAAGTCTGATCTTCATAATGTTGTACAGGGCAAATCTGCAGGATCGTGCCAGTGCAATTTATATATGCCTCAACAATAACACCAAAGTTAGGTCAGCTAAAAACATGAGCAGTTCTGTCTTGGCGGGGTTTAATTGATGATCATTCAACATACAGCAAAGATGGTTCTGTCCCGAAGATAAGAGCAGCAACTGTCGGGACATCCAGCTGAAATATGAGGGAGAGAGATGTTATTTCAATAGCAGTAATATGAAAAGCCATGTTTCAAAATGTCAGATCCTGCAAAAATGTGAATAATTTTAACAAAAGATGGATCATACAATATGCATGTTATTTTATATTTTGTATTGTCCTAAGATATTTGACATCAACAATGTTTCCTTATTGTCCACAAGTCAAAACATGTCTAAAATTATTAAAATAACTACTTTTATAAACCTAAATGATTTATAAAGTTCTGAATGGTTAAACCTGAGCACTTTATTTCAGAAAAATCCTACAAAAGGTGGGTAAATATTAGGGCTGGGACGATTCACTAATCCGGCGATTCAATACTATTCCGATACTTTTGTGCCGATTCAATACATATTGCGATTCTGTAGCTATTGCGATTCATGGTTAAAATTGTGATTTTTGTTTGCTTAATAAAGATTAGACAATGACAAATACTTGATCATACCCTCATTGAGACTGTATATGAGTTATATTAACAAAAACAATGCATCACATCTTTCTGAATTTTTATTTCAGGAGCACACACATATATAGTGCATGAAGAACCTTGAACCATAAACTTTCAAGTAGCAAAAACTTGAATATAATGTTTAAATGTGCAACAAAATACCTAAAAACAATACTCTCTAAAATAAAATAAAAGTGCTGTTTAAACTGTTCCAATGTCCAACTCAGTCAAGGTGCTAATATCCTTCTCTCTCTTCCCCACCTCAGGTGAGAGCAGTGCAGCCTGTTGCTCCAGAAAACATTCAACCATATCATAAGCACTATTACATCTCGTTAAAACGTCTGTTATAAGTTTGTGCACAGGGAGCTCCAGTAACGTTTGTTGGAAATCCAGTGATGCGTCGTACTCATCCGAGTAACTTCGCGACGGCGGGCAGCTTCAGTGCGCGCTGTGAGGTCAGATTATGAGTGTGCGCGTAGCACTTAATATAGAGAAAGACGATTAATTGGGCAGCGATAACCATATTAGATGCATTTTCTGTGACTAAAGCAGGGTCTTTATCCGTTAAACAATTCTCAAAGAGCTTTACTTCCCTGCC
>MU551521.1:68909-96268 GCA_024362625.1 Silurus asotus
AATTGATGATCATTCAACATACAGCAAAGATGGTTCTGTCCCGAAGATAAGAGCAGCAACTGCCTGGACATCCAGCTGAAATATGAGGGAGAGAGATGTTATTTCAATAGCAGTGATATGAAAAGCCATGTTTCAAAATGTCAGATCCTGCAAAAATGTGAATAATTTTAACAAAAGATGGATCATACAATATGCATGTTATTTTATATTTTGTATTGTCCTAAGATATTTGACATCAACAATGTTTCCTTATTGTCCACAAGTCAAAACATGTCTAAAATTATTAAAATAACTACTTTTATAAACCTAAATGATTTATAAAGTTCTGAATGGTTAAACCTGAGCACTTTATTTCAGAAAAATCCTACAAAAGGTGGGTAAATATTAGGGCTGGGACGATTCACTAATCCGGCGATTCAATACTATTCCGATACTTTTGTGCCGATTCAATACATATTGCGATTCTGTAGCTATTGCGATTCATGGTTAAAATTGTGATTTTTGTTTGCTTAATAAAGATTAGACAATGACAAATACTTGATCATACCCTCATTGAGACTGTATATGAGTTATATTAACAAAAACAATGCATCACATCTTTCTGAATTTTTATTTCAGGAGCACACACATATATAGTGCATGAAGAACCTTGAACCATAAACTTTCAAGTAGCAAAAACTTGAATATAATGTTTAAATGTGCAACAAAATACCTAAAAACAATACTCTCTAAAATAAAATAAAAGTGCTGTTTAAACTGTTCCAATGTCCAACTCAGTCAAGGTGCTAATATCCTTCTCTCTCTTCCCCACCTCAGGTGAGAGCAGTGCAGCCTGTTGCTCCAGAAAACATTCAACCATATCATAAGCACTATTTCATCTCGTTAAAACGTCTGTTATAAGTTTGTGCACAGGGAGCTCCAGTAACGTTTGTTGGAAATCCAGTGATGCGTCGTACTCATCCGAGTAACTTCGCGACGGCGGGCAGCTTCAGTGCGCGCTGTGAGGTCAGATTATGAGTGTGCGCGTAGCACTTAATATAGAGAAAGACGATTAATTGGGCAGCGATAACCATATTAGATGCATTTTCTGTGACTAAAGCAGGGTCTTTATCCGTTAAACAATTCTCAAAGAGCTTTACTTCCCTGCCTCTGCCATGGTTTCGATTTCTCTAGCCAGCTTAAAACGGATATGACGTCATACAGACACCAACAAAATACGTTTGGCCCTCTGTTGGTATAAAAGCGGTAACATTTTCCCACCACCTCTCTTGAAAAGAAAAAATAATTAAATATATATCGATTCTGAGGTAAACAAATCGATCTCAAAATCGTTTTAAAAAGAATCGCGGTGAATCGATTTTTTTCTCCCACCCCTAGTAATTATTTGACAGAATTATCATTTTGGGGTAAACTAACCCTTTCACTGTTCAAACTTTTGAAGGGGTTTGTTTTAATAATTTCTGCAATTGTTTTGTGTCATGGACTATACAGTGAGGAAAATAAGTATTTGAACACCCTGCTATTTTGCAAGTTCTCCCACTTAGAAATCATGGAGGGGTCTGAAATTGTCATCATAGGTGCATGTCCACTGTGAGAGACAATAAAAAAATCCAGAAATCACAATATATGATTTTTAAACTATTTATTTGTATGATACAGCTGCAAATAAGTATTTGAACACCTGTCTATCAGCTAGAATTCTGACCCTCAAAGACCTGTTAGTCTGCCCTTAAAATGTCCACCTCCACTACATTTATTATACTAAATTAGATGCACCTGTTTGAGGTCGTTAGCTGCATAAAGACACCTGTCCACCCCATACAATCAGTAAGAATCCAACTACTAACATGGCCAAGACCAAAGAGCTGTCTAAAGATACTAGAGACAAAATTGTACACCTCCACAAGGCTGGAAAGGGCTACGTGGAAATTGCCAAGCAGCTTGGTGAAAAAAGGTCCACTGTTGGAGCAATCATTAGAAAATGGAAGAGGCTAAACATGACTATCAATCTCCCTCGGACTGGGGCTCCATGCAAGATCTTACCTCGTGGGGTCTCAATGATCATAAGGAAGGTGAGAAATCAGCCCAGAACTACACGGGAGGAGCTGGTCAATGACCGGAAAAGAGCTGGGCCCACTGTTTCCAATGTTACTGTTGGTAATACACTAAGACGTCATGGTTTGAAATTAAGCATGGCACGGAAGGTTCCCCTGCTTAAAACAGCACATGTCCAGGCACATCTTAAGTTTGCCAATGACCATTTGGATGATCCAGAGGAGTCATGGGAGAAAGTCATGTGGTCAGATGAGACCAAAATAAAACTTTTGGGTCATAATTTCACTAAACGTGTTTGGAGGAAGAAGAATGATGAGTACCATCCCAAGAACACCATCCCTACTGTGAAGCTTGGTGGTGTTTTTCTGCACATGGGACAGGACCATGTATTGCGAGATTTTGAGGAACAACCTCCTTCACTCAGTTAGAGCATTAAAGATGGGTCGAGGCTGGGTCTTCCAACATGACAATGACCCGAAGCACACAGCCAGGATAACCAAGGAGGCGCTCTGTAAGAAGCATATCAAGGTTCAGACGTGGCCTAGTCAGTCTTTAGACCTAAACCCAATAGAGAATCTTTGGAGGAAGCTTAAACTCTGTGTTTCTCAGCGACAGAAACCTGACTGATCTAGAGAAGATCTGTGTGGAGGAGTGGGCCAAAATCCCTCCTGCAGTGTGTGCAAACCTGGTGAAAAACTACAGGAAACGTTTGACCTCTGTAATTGCAAATAAAGGCTACTGTACCAAATATTGACATCGACTTTCTCAGGTGTTCAAATACTTATTTGCAGCTGTATCATACATATAAATAGTTAAAAATTGTACATTGTGTTTTCTGGATTTTTTTTTTTTTTTAGATTATGTCTCTCACAGTGGACATGCACCTACGATGACAATTTCAGACCCCTCCATGATTTCTAAGTGGGAGAACTTGCAAAATAGCAGGGTGTTCAAATACCTTTTTCCTCACTGTATATAAACATCTATGAAAAATATATTACCCAGGACAGTACTAAATAAAAACATTCATGTTGTATGATATCTCTAATTGTGTTGAAATTATTCACATTTTTACAGATTTTTCAAGGGATTCCCAAACTTTTGAAATGCCACTGTATGTACAAGTAGAGGAGAAGTATTGTGTTCTAAGTAATGAACCTAGAGGCACCCGTTATAACATGTTGCAACTTGCTGTACAAACCTAACCCTGACACCCTGAAGGACATACCTGAGAGGTAAGACTTGGACAACTGGATTGCGGTTCCAAAGACACTGACAATCAGGTGGATAACTATCCAAAAAGCGGCAAATAAATCCAGCAAAACGAGAACAAATGACTTAAAAGCTGCTGGAGTCACAGAGCTTTAATAACCAAGAGCAGGACAGTTTCAAGCCCTATTCGGACCGGACTAGTTTTCCAAACGGCGTTTAGGTTAGAATTTTTTACAGCCGATGTCTGTCATTTACGGTGGTAGAAGTGTCTGTGTTTTACATATGGGCATTGCACAAGACCACATGTCCAGGATGCGTGGATTACGTATGGTGATGTGACCGATCAATAGTAAAATGGAGGCGAAAAATAAAGCAAAATAATTTTTTTTATAAGCATTTTTTTGTATTTCTTCGTAGCAAACACATCTACATCCATTATTGGTGTGCAGAAAGCAGAAACTTACCGGCGCGCTAGGGTTAGTACAGTGGTTCACGTTGACCAAAACACAAGAAAACGTTTTGGAAAAAACATTTTTGGCAATCACAGACATTCGCATTCGGACGGGATTAGATTTCTCACAGGACCGCCGAGTTTGCTGAAAAACAGTAGGTAATTTGATCTGGAATTTTAACAGAGGTCTTGTGAGAAAAAGATAGACATGGCACATTCGGACGGGATTAAAATCACAAAGTACGTCTGTGAAACAGAAATTTCTCTAACGACCCCCTGTAAAACTAGACCCATCTGAATAGGGCTTTAGTTGAGTGGCCTCTTTGGAAACCAGACTAGTACAGGAGGTTGCTCTGTGTGAGAAAGCACAGTTTCAACATGACTCAGTCATTAAATGAATACAAAAATTGTCTGCTGCAGTATTTTATTGATTTTTTTTTAGTATAAAAAATACAATATACAAAAAACAATGTAGATTGTGTCAAGGACGGACACAACACCAAGACGTCTATTTTCTCCTTCTTGTTTCTCTCTGCCTGTCTGCTTCCTTCTATATCTCCCTGAACACCCTGAAACCCCGCCTACTCCTTAAAGGGCTATACCACATTTAACCACTTTACATCCCTACCCTTAGGCTAACGATTAACAACTTTCAAACATAAGCATGTTTTTTAACATAACATTAAAACTAACTGGAGCATGGGAACAGCATAACATGGAACAGTATCATTACGAAAGAAAAGCAAAAGAATACATGTCCTTAACCAGTGAAGTAATCCTGATAACGTGGGTTGGGGCGACTGAAGGCTGGGCAGCGGGGGCAGCAGTGGCAGGTGCTTCACTCTGAGATGGCAACAGTACAGATGACTGTAGGGTTGTAGGAGGTGAAGCTTGTGACGAAAGTATATAATCATTTTCACACTCCACTTGACAGGGTTTAGCTGCATGTTGCAGGCACGGATAAGTACCTGTTTCAGTCGTTCATCAGGTTGTTCAGGATGTCATCTACCACAATTTAACATGGCTGCACTTCAAAAAGATGTTGCATGGTGCGCTGGAATTCTTCACTGCCGGTGGAAATCCCATAAGGCATACGTAAGAATGCCAAATGGCGTCATGAATGTGGTCAGCTTAGATGATGCCTCATCTAGAGGGATTTGCCAAAACCCGCATTTTGCAACAAGGGTTCTGAAGATCTTGGTCCCTGGCATGCCAGCAATAACCTGGTAAATAGATTTCAATGGATGGTGCGGTCTGAGATGTGCTTTGTTGAGGTGCACTGGATCTATGCATATCCACTCCGTGGCATCAGTCTCAGGGGGCGATTACGCCCAATTTAGTCAAGTTCTGCCATGACTTTCTCCTTCATTGCAATAGGCCAGGGGTGGGCAAACTTTTTGCCTCACGGGCCACAATGGGTTCCAAAATCTCAGGTGGGTTCTCAATGGGTTCTGAAGATCGATCAGTTCCAATTGCACTTCTTGTGTGGGGGTTTTAGGGTCTTGGGACAGGGAACAGAAAACCAGCTGAAAAGTGCAAAGTGACAGCTGATATTGTACTCTTTGAAAACCGTGAAAGTTTCTTGGCATATTAGGCATACAGCCTTTGATCGGACTTCAGCAAAAAATATTTTGTTGTCCACTCCATATTAAACATTCAGCACTCACTATCCACTTTTCTTTGATAAGCTCATTTTTGCAGAAGGGCTCATAAGAGAAGAAGAGAGTACCGGCATGGGCGTGAATTTCATTTAACAGTAGAGGGGAAAATAAATAAGCAATTCCCATAAGCAATTTTTGAAGGGCGGAGACAAATAATACAGTCAAATTGTACTTAGACACAGTGTCCCCACAGTAAAAAACTTTGTTTCTATCGTTATTATTGTAGCATGGAGACGGTGTCAATTACAATGGTAATTCAAACTGCTTTACATAAATAAGGTAAAACTATCATAAAAAAATCACAACAATAAAAACAAGGTATTAAAAAAAGGTTTAACATTTTATTTACAAATTAATTAAGACACTTAAGAACAGAATAGAAATTGATTATAAAATTTTTTTTATAATAATATAAATAAAAAAAGTGTAGGTCAGTTCAGACATAACACAGTGCTCATTTAGTAAATGCACAGATAAACAATATGCTAATTGTGTCCGTTAATGTTCAGTTAACATTATACCAAGTCAACCCAAATAAAACAATGTATGGGAAACGGCTTTGGCGTGTTAGTTGCAGTGCACTAGTACATTAGTTGCAGTGTTAGTTGCAGTGCACTATGCTACAAGCTGTTGTAAACAAGCTAACGTTAAATAAATAGGTCATATGTTAATCGCTAATTTAGAAGATTCATGGAAAATTTCATCACTAATCAGCATTTTTGCCTAACTAATTTATGAATGAGTCTGCATCAACTACATTAAAGAGAATCGCTTTATTTAAAGTGAATAAAATACCTTAATGGAGTTGAAAATTAATTGAGCCACAGCCACACACCTGACTCGTGTGTGTAGAGAAGGTGAGATGAACTGGGAAAGCAGGCAGTGGGTCAAACCACTGTGAGGAAGGGGGGGGGGGGGGGGGGGGGGGGGGGGGGGACTCAATTGTTTCAAAATGCAATTTTTCATTTTAATTTATATACAATTATTTTAGGTATACATACATATATTTTTTTTGGTTTCCCTCATTTGATTTTTGTTCATGCTGATAGACAGCTACACACAACAGGAGAAGGCATGTGTACACTGTATATCAGCCACTATGTACACACCAGGTCCTACACACACGGCAGATCTGCCTCTTGTACAGGTTTATATTCGGTACAGAAAGAAGCACCAAGGTTTTGCTGAGACCATAAATGCTGACATTTATCCTTCTTAAGGTTACAGAGTCTTAACTTGCAGAAGGTGAACCTAGTAAATGTAACCAAAGTGATGGTTCATTAAGTGGTTTGGAGAAGGGCAGACCGAGTGAATAAAAACAGAATCAACGGTTTTGCCCTTTCACTAATGCATGGTGGTACATGACATGACAAACCAGATGCAGGGCCTCTGGAGCTGCAGATTTCCAAGAACTCAAATGGGTTTCATTGGTATATTGGGGTCATTAAGTGACTAATGTAGGCCATGCATAAGATTTGTTAAGTGGGTTTTTCTTTATCTTTCTCTTTTCCAAACACATTTTTTTCCCTATGAGAGGTACACAAGACACTCCAGGAGTAGGCATGTGCCTGTCCTGTATCATCCGCTATGTGCTCACCAGCTCCTTCCCACTCTGTATATTTGCCTCTTGAAGTTTGAACTTGATGACAGACAGTCACAGAAGAGACGCCAGGGGTAGGCATGTGTCCGCACTATAGCGGCTGATATGGGCACACAAGCTCCTCTCCACAATGCGGCTCTGTCTCATGAACAGTTCTTTCTCTTCTTTTTCTCTTTAGAAAAAGCCACAAAAGAATGTGGTTGTGTAAACAAAAGAAGAATTTACTCTACTTAAAGCCATGTCCTATGTTACAGCATTCTCTGTAAAGAAAGAACGACAAGGTTTGGGACTAAAACACAGTCCTAAAATGTACCAGCCACAAAAAAGTTTAAAGCCCCAGCATCAAACTTTATTTTTTCCATATTTAAGTTCCTGGCCAGAGTCTAAATGAACTTTACGGTTACAGAGCCTGTGCTTGCACAATGTGTACACGAGTGCATGAGATTACATGATGGAGTTCATGTATTCAGAAGAGGAGGGCAGATGAATGAATAAGTGCACAGTGATGAAGTTCGTGTAGCGGTGTGGAGAAGGATGGACCAAGTGAATGTGTGCACAGCATGATAGAAATGACCAAGCTCCAAAGTACCCATGAGCACTGAGAATTAGTTTTCACCATGTTTAAGCACCAGGTTTGTATCTAAATGAATCACTAGTGTACAGAGAATGGGCATACAGACGGCTGTTGGTAAGGATTTTTAACTGCATGAAAGGTGAGTATTTCTTTATGTACAAGCATGTAAAGAATCGTGCAGTTTTTATTCCCAAACTTAATTTGTGATTCTTTTTGCAAGACAGTAATATGACAGTTAAGTATTCTACGGAAATATCATATCTCTATATGCAGAAAATAAGTGTATATAGAGATCTGATTGGTATGTTTATCAGTATTCATGCAGTGTTGGAAACCTTTGCATGAATACTGATAAACACCAATCATTTCTATGCTGCATGCCAGAGAAATGCATTTGTCCATGCATTTTGTTTTGGACCACTTTCTTATGGAGAGTTCATACTAAAATAACAAATCCATTACGAGTAACTACTTACTCGTGGTGTCTTTTTTCGTCTTTTGTATTAATACGCTGTGTTGTGTATATATGCTCCTGAGGTTCCAGTGGCCATTGTTCCTGCCCCTCTCCTCTCTGTGATCATCCCACTTTGTCCAGGCCTGCCTCTGGATAGTGTTCCCTTCGGTGGGAGGCCACTCTGTGCAGCTTGGTACGGTTTCTCATCAACTCCTTGGGTGGTTCCATGAAATTCCGGAGTAAGAACGGGAGCTTACGACACTGTTGTGGTGGGCCTGATCTCCAACAATGACGAGACAGCCTACCTACAGGAGGTTAAAAACCTGTAGAGATAGTGCCAGGAGAACAGCCACTATATCTCTCTCGTATTCGTCTCTCCCTTTAAGACCCCGACATTACCCACAAAGCCCCTACGTAATACATCTGTACACATTTGTTAAGACTATGCTTTAGCAGGTCAAGCGGGTGCTTTGGTGCACACCATGGCGGTGTTGCATGCATGTCATGCTGACCTGCTGCGTGAGTTGTCTATGTTGTTGTCGGTCTATGGTGGTACATGACATGACAAAGGGCTATATTGCTTTACGCTCTGCGCACTCCTTCTGGACTTTTTGGCGATTCCTTACATTCGTTGGTCGAGAGGGTTCAGGAAAAAAAGAAACAGGCGTTGTCATTCCAGCATTACCTCCAACGGCGCTCACAGGGGGCTGCTCGGCATGCTCAGCCCCAGCCGCAGCCCTCCGTCTACAATCGGGAGGTTCAGAATGGCAGTGTCGCGACTCGCTCTCCCTCTGTGAAGAATCCTATGCGGCGTCGAAGCCTCGTGAGCTGACAGATCAGAGGACTGTCATCTCCAACAGGAAGGCTTCGGCGAAAAGATCCTGACACGGAACTTCCTGAGGATCTGGCTGTGGAGGGCGTGTCACACCGCTCTTTCCGATGCCCGCCCTGTTCCGGCCCCCTCAGGGTCCTGGTCCGTTAAACCTGGCACCCTCAGTGCTTCAGGGCACGTCCAGCTCCTGCTAGCTCTCTCCTTGGTCTCCACCCAGCATCGTTGTGGTCCAGGAGATCTCGCCACCCCTAGAGCTGTCTCAGGGTGCTCCCTGGGCTTTGCGCGTCCGAAGGTCATTCACAAGAGGCTGATACCCCTGAGGCATTGCCTGGTAGCTTGGATAGCTCTCCCAGATGTGTCTCGGTGGGTCCTGCGTACTGTAGAGCGAGGTTACGCGATTCAGTTCGGCAGAGGTCTGTGGGAGGGGCCCCATCTACGCTGGCACCTCAATTGCCTAAAGATGCTGGCCGTACTTATAGCCCTAAAGCATTTCCTCTCAGACCTCAGAGGTCACCACGTGTTGGTCCGTACAGAGAATACTTTGGTGGTCTCTTACATCAACCATCCAGGAGGTCTGCGTTCGCGCCCTCTGTGCAGGCTAGCGCACCAGATCCTCCTTTGGGCTCAGGGAAAACGCCTCTCTTTAAGGGCGGTTTACATCCCCGGCCTCTTGAACGAGGCAGCACACGATGTGTCGAGGAAGGGGTTGAGACCCGGGGAACATCCCCAAAGTGCCCGCGGTCATCCCATTTAATTTGATAAATGGACATTCGGTGCAACCCAGATGAGGATGGGCTCCCTCTTGAGTCTGGTTCCAATCAAAGGGAGTTTTTCCTTGCCACAGTCGCCACCGGCTTGCTCAACAAACTAATTTATAAAAGACATATTCAGTTTTAAACACCACATACAAAGTATTAACAGTTATACCAGAGATAACAGTAAATTATTAATAGCAGTTATACCATAGGTCAGTGTAAATTAATAAGAGTTATACCAGAGGTCAGAGTAAATTAATAGCAGTTATACCAGAGGTCAAAGTAAATTAATAGCAGTTATACCAGAGGTCAGAGTAAATTAATAACAGTTATACCAGAGATCAGAATAAATTATTATTAGAAGTTATACCAGAGGTCAGAGTAAATTAATAACAGTTATACCAGAAATCAGAGTAAATTATTAATAGCAGTTTTACCAGAGGTCAAAGTAAATTAATAACAGTTATACCAGAGGTCAGAGTACATTATTAACAGTTATACCATAGGCCAGAGTAAATTATTAATAGCAGTTATACCAGAGATCAAAGTAAATTATTAGCAGTTATACCAGATGTCAGAGTAAAGTATTAACAGTTATACCAGAGATAACAGTAAATTATTAATAGCAGTTATACCAGAGGTCAGTGTAAATTAATAACAGTTAAAACAGAGGTCAGAGTAAATTAATAACAGTTATACCAGTGGCCAGAGTAAATTAATAATAGTTATACCAGAAATCAGAGTAAATTATTAATAACAGTTATACCAGAGGTCAGAGTAAATTAATAGCAGTTATACCAGAGGTCAGAGTAAATTAATAACAGTTATACCAGAGGCCAGATTAAATTAATAACAGTTATACCAGAGATCAGAGTAAATTATTAATAGCAGTTATACCAGAGGTCAAAGTAAATTAATAGCAGTTACACCAGAGGTCAGAGTAAATTAATAGCAGTTATACCAGAGATCAAAGTAAATCATTAGCAGTGATACCAGAGGTCAGAGTAAAGTATTAACAGTTATACCAGAGATAACAGTAAATTATTAATAGCAGTTATACCAGAGGTCAGTGTAAATTAAGAACAGTTATACCAGAGGTCAGAGTAAATTAATAGCAGTTATACCAGAGGTCAAAGTAAATTAATAGCAGTTATATCAGAGGTCAGAGTAAATTAATAACAGTTATACCAGAGATCAGAATAAATTATTATTAGAAGTTATACCAGAGGTCAAAGCAAATTAATAATAGTTATACCAGAAATCAGAGTAAATTATTAATAGCAGTTATACCAGAGGTCAAAGTAAATTAATAACAGTTATACCAGAGATCAGAGTAAAATATTAATAGCAGAGGTCAGAGTAAATTAATAGAAGTTATACCAGAGGTTAGGGTAAGTTAATAGCAGTTATACCGGAGGTCAGGGTAAATTATTAGCAGTTATACCAGAGATCAGAGCAAAGACAGATAGGGGGTCGGGCATGTGATGTCACATGGCGTAATCACATGACCCAGCGTCCAACTCGCCTCTCTGTGCCGAGTGTTTAGACGTGTCACACGCCCGTGTCTCCAGAGTTTTGTCGTTTCGTGTTTTTTGTGCATTCACGTCCACCTGACGTCATGTGACGTCACGCGGCGTAGATGTGGCACTCTGCCGGATATTACCCAGACCTTGCCAAGCGGTTTGATGTGTCACACGTCCGGGTCAAAACGAGTTTGGGGACACGCTAAGCGACGTCTTCGATTTAGCCGGGGTTCAACTCCCCCCACTGTGCCGAGTACTTTGACATATCACACGCCCATTTCTGAGCATGTTTTTTTTTTGCTTATTTGGACTAATGGTGGGGGCGTGGCTTAACATGACGTCACGTGACGTCATTATATTACCCACAGTCCAACTCCCTATGCTACGCTGAGTCCGTCGATATGTCACATGTCCCCATTCATGTATTTTGATGACTGCGCCCATTTTAAAACCCATAATGCCCTTCTGCACAAGAAGGGGAATGACATCTCCCATGATGCAATTCACCCCAAAGGGCTGTTTGCTTTGATATATGACAAAGTTTCTGGTGTGAGAGACAAAGTCCAAATCCGTGACGGCATGGCAGAACCAGGGCGTTGGCTTGCACCGTTCCAGGCCGTCAGATGGCTTTTTGAAGGCGTTCTGGAGGTTCAACTTCTTAGGTTCTTAATTGATGTGTCGTCGGGATATTGTGGGGCGGTAGCGATTGAAGGGGGCCAAACACTCAAAACGCCTATGTGCGTCTGGAGGTTTGAGCCAGAGAAAGTAAGCTGATTCATGGGCTTTTCTTTCTCTTTTGCTGCACCCTCCACCCTCTGGTTCTGTTGCCTTGTTGGGGAATTTTAAACTCCTATGGAGATTCCCCTGGAGCTTATAGCAGCCACGGTGCTCTCTTCTGGGCATGGGATGTTGGATATTGTGGAAGGGTATCCCATGCACCTAAATGAACACCGTGGCTGCTCTGAGCTCCAGAGGATGAGTCTTTGTAATGTTTTATCAGGCTGCAGAGATGAAGGCCAAATCCTTTACAAGGTGACAGAACCAGGGCGTTTGTGTGCATTCAGACACGTTGCCTGGCTTTTGGCACAATAGATTAGTTCAGTACACATATATTATTCGCGCTGGGCAGCAGAACCGAGGCAGAACCAGTGCACTGACTTGCTTTTGATTGCCATTCTCTGCCTTCTTTCTCTTTCCCTGTTTTTACTTATCTCTCTTCCTTCTTACCTCTGTCCCTTCCCCTATTTTAGCTTATCTCTCCTCCTACTCCCTTCTTTTTCTTACCCTATTTTTGCTTACCTCTCCTCCTACTCCCCATTTTCTCTTTCCCTATTTTTGATTACGTCTCCTCCTACTCCCTTCTTTCCCCTTACCGTTTTTCTGCTTACCTCTCCTCCTACTCCCTTCTTACTCTTACCCTGTTTTTGCTTACCTCTCCTCCTACTCCCTTCTTTCTCTTACCCTATTTTTGCTTATCTCTCCTCCTACTCACTTCTTCCCCTTACCCTATTTTTTCTTATCTCTCCTCCTACTCCCTTCTTTTCCTTACCCTCTTTTTGCTTATCTCTCCTTCTACTCCCTTTTTTCCCTTACACTGTTTTTGCTTATCTCTCCTCCTACTTTCTTCATTCTCTTACCCTATTTTTGCTTATCTCTCCTCCTACTCACATCTTTCCCTTATCCTGTTTTTGCTTATCTCTCCTCCTACTCCCTTCTTTCCCTTAGCCTGTTTTGGCTTATCTCTCCTTCTACTCCCTTCTTTCTCTTTGCAATAGAGTCTTTTTTTCTGTTTCCCTCTTGTGTTTTTTGTTCATGCTGATAGACAGGCACACACACAACAGGAGAAGGCATGTGTACACTGTATATCAGCCACTATGTGCACACCAGGTCCTACACACACGGCAGATCTGCCTCTTGTACAGGTGTATATTCGGTACAGAAAGAAGCACCAAGGTTTTGCTGAGCCTATAAATGCTGACATTTATCCTTCTTAAGGTTACAGAGTCTTTACTTGCAGAACCCGAACCCTAACCCTAACCCTAACCCTAACCCTAACCCTAGTAAATGTAACCAAAGTGATTGTTCATTAAGTGGTTTGGAGAAGGGCAGACCGAGTGAATAAAAACAGAATCAACGGTTTCGCCTTTTCACTAATGCATGGTGGTTCATGACATGACAAAACGGATGCAGTGCCTCTGGAGCTGCAGATTTCTAAGACCTCAAATGGGTTTCATTTGTATATTGGGGGTCATGAAGTGATTTATGTAGGCCATGCATAAGATTTGTTAAGTGGGTTTTTCTTCATCTTTCTCTTTTCCAAGCAAATTTTTTTCCTTATGAGAGGTACAAAAGACACTCCAGGAGTAGGCATGTGCCTGTCCTGTATCATCCGCTATGTGCTCACCAGCTCCTTCCCACTCTGTATGTTTGCCTCTTGAAGTTTGAACTTGATGACAGACAGGCACAGAAGAGAACTAAGAGATTAGTTTTCACCATGTTTGAGCACCAGGTTTGTATCTAAATGAATCACTAGAGTACAGAGACTGGGCATACAGACGGCTGTTGGTAAGGATTTTTAACTGCATGAAAGGTGAGTATTTCTTTATGTACAAGCATGTAAAGAATCATGCAGTTTTTATTCCCAAACTCAATTTGTGATTCTTTTTGCAAGTGGTGGTCAAGTGGAGCCACTGCTGATTCCCAGCTCTCCCTCTCCACAGTATATGACAGTTAAGTATTCTACTGAAATACCATATCTCTATATGCAGAAAATAAGTGTATATAGAGATCTGATTGGTATGTTTATCAGTATTCATGCAGTGTTGGAAACCTTTGCATGAATACTGATAAACACCAATCATTGCTATGCTGCATGCCAGAGAAACGCATTTGTCCATGCATTTTGTTTTGGACCACTTTCTTATGGAGAGGTTATACTAAAATAACAAATCAATTACGAGTAACTACTTACTCGTGGTGTCTTTTTTCGTCTTTTGTATTAATACCCTGTGTTGTGTATATATGCTCCTGAGGTTCCAGTGGCCACTGTTCCTGCCCCTCTCCTCTCTGTGATCATCCCACTTTGTCCAGGCCTGCCTCTGGATAGTGTTCCCTTCGGTGGGAGGCCACTCTGTGCAGCTTGGTACGGTTTCTCATCAACTCCTTGGGTGGTTCCATGAAATTCCGGAGTAAGAACGGGAGCTTACGACACTGTTGTGGTGGGCCTGATCTCCAACAATGACGAGACCGCCTACCTACAGGAGGTTAAAAACCTGTAGAGATAGTGCCAGGAGAACAGCCACTATATCTCTCTCGTATTCGTCTCTCCCTTTAAGACCCCGACATTACCCACAAAGCCCCTACGTAATACATCTTTACACATTTGTAAAGACTATGCTTCAGCAGGTCAAGCGGGTGCTTTGGTGCACACCATGGCGGTGTTGCAGGCATATCATGCTGACCTGCTGCGTGAGTTGTCTATGTCGTTGTCGGTCTATGGCTGCCCTGGTGTATACAGAAAGGCACCTGTGGCTTACGCTATCAGACATGTCTGGTATGGACAGGGCTATATTGCTTTACGCTCTGCGCACTCCTTCTGGACTTTTTGGCGATTCCTTACATTCGTTGGTCGAGAGGGTTCAGGAAAAAAAGAAACAGGCGTTGTCATTCCAGCATTACCTCCAACGGCGCTCACAGGGGGCTGCTCGGCATGCTCAGCCCCAGCCGCAGCCCTCCGTCTACAATCGGGAGGTTCAGAATGGCAGTGTCGCGACTCGCTCTCCCTCTGTGAAGAATCCTATGCGGCGTCGAAGCCTCGTGAGCTGACAGATCAGAGGACTGTCATCTCCAACAGGAAGGCTTCGGCGAAAAGATCCTGACACGGAACTTCCTGAGGATCTGGCTGTGGAGGGCGTGTCACACCGCTCTTTCCGATGCCCGCCCTGTTCCGGCCCCCTCAGGGTCCTGGTCCGTTAAACCTGGCACCCTCAGTGCTTCAGGGCACGTCCAGCTCCTGCTAGCTCTCTCCTTGGTCTCCACCCAGCATCGTTGTGGTCCAGGAGATCTCGCCACCCCTAGAGCTGTCTCAGGGTGCTCCCTGGGCTTTGCGCGTCCGAAGGTCATTCACAAGAGGCTGATACCCCTGAGGCATTGCCTGGTAGCTTGGATAGCTCTCCCAGATGTGTCTCGGTGGGTCCTGCGTACTGTAGAGCGAGGTTACGCGATTCAGTTCAGGTCTCTTCCGCCCCGTTTTCATGGGATCTTCACACGCATGTGGGAAGCCAGCAGGCTCTGGTCATGGAACAGAAAGTAGACACTCTCCTTAGGAAGGCCATTGAGGTGTTCCCTCCATCAGAACAAGGGTCCAGGTTCCTCACGGTGTGGGGAGGGGTCATGAGTGGTCACTCCGGCAGAGGTCTGTGGGAGGGGCCCCATCTACGCTGGCACCTCAGTTGCCTAAAGATGCTGGCCATACTTATAGCCCTGAAGCATTTCCTCTCAGACCTCAGAGGTCACCACGTGTTGGTCCATACAGAGAATACTTTGGTGGTCTTTTACATCAACCATCCAGGAGGCCTGCGTTCGCACCCTCTGTGCAGGCTAGCGCACCAGATCCTCCTTTGGGCTCAGGGAAAACGCCTCTCCTTGAGGGCGGTTTACATCTCCGGCCGCTTGAACGAGGCAGCATACGATGTGTCGAGGAAGGGGTTGAGACCCGGGGAACATCCCCAAAGTGCCTGCGGTCGTCCCATTTAATTTGATAAATGGACATTCGGTGCAACCCAGATGAGGATGGGTTCCTTCTTGAGTCTGGTACCAATCAAGTTTTTTCCCTATGCCATGTAGGGGAGTTTTTCCTTGCCACAGTCGCCACCGGCTTGCTCAACAAACTCATTTATAAAAGACATATTCAGTTTTAATCACCACATTATCTGTCTAAAGCTGCATAGAGACAATGTTCATTAAAAGCACAAAACAAATATAAATGAATTGAATTGCATTAAATAAAGGTAGATCTAATTTCAAAAACAGTTATCCCAGAGTTCAGACTAAAATGATAAGTTATACCAGAGTTCAGACTAAAAAAATAGTTTTAAAATTCAGACTAAAATAAAAAGTTATACCAGAGACCATTGTAATATTAATAACAGTTATACCAGAAATCGGAGTAAATTATTAATAGCAGTTATACCAGAGATCAAAGTAAATTATTAGCAGTAATACCAGAAGAACTGGTAAACATTTTTTTTTTTTAATGGTTTCATTGAAACGAACTGTCCAAAAGAACCGACTCTGGATCTGACTCTGGACGTAATGATTTGTTCGTGGACCGTCCATTACTAAAATTGTGCTCCCAAGACAGCGAGCTGCTGTCGAGACATGAGCAGTAAGAGAAGTCGTCTTTGACTATATTAAGTTAATGTTGATAAACAGATAAAACAGAATACCTAAGTGAATTTTTACCGTGTTCTTAATCTGATGTCATTATCATTTTTATTAAAGAAACACAATGATCAGTAATATTCGAAGCACCGCCGACACTCCAGATTTGTGTTTAACGAGAAATATGCCTTTTTTTATTTATATATGGTTGCAACAACATTTAGTTCTAAATTGTTTTTATATTATAAAAATGCATGATTGACTTATGTTTCTTAAACGATCAGTCGTTGATTTTTTTTTTTTATATTAAAAAATAAATGACTGATCGTTTAACAAAAATACATACACCTGAGCACGTGCAACCGGTATCTTCTGTATAGCTAACTTGCGTTTTGATCTTGCATTAATGTAACGTCACAACTTTTTGTAGTTTAATAATCACATCATTAAACTTTTGTCATTTGTGTTATCTTTAAAGCTCTGAAGAATCATGAACTGTAGAAACATTTTCAGCTAATAAAAGCTTTATTTACAGCGTTGCTTAATTTAATAATGCCAGCAATATCATCACTATAATATTCAATGTATCACCCAGTCATACAAATAGTGTATTTTCCTCATCCAACCAGCATGCCCTAATCACACATTACAAGCTGAGACACTGCCATCAGGCAAGTCACTGTCCACTCCCATGCATCTATAAAGATTGTGTATGCACATTTAGTAAACATTGTAAACATACATTCTCTTTGTATGAAGAAAACATTCTTTTGATCAAATGTTGTGACACAAGAACAACTGAGGTTTGATGTATTATGTCATGGTAACATAAAAATTGATATGATTGGATTATTATACAAAGATATCTTAAAGAAATGTTTAAAAAAATGGCAACATGAGTGATCCACTACTTTTAAAGAATTATTTGCTTTTTAGAGCTAATCAGCCTAGGCACTATTCATCTTAATTTTATGGAATGAAAATGTTTGCATGTGTTTGGAGTGGCATGTTGGTGCGTAAATGACAATTATCTTTGGTAACCTATCCTTTAAAATCTTTAAATTGTTATTACATTCCCAATGAATTAAAGGCATGGATACTCAATAATGCTCCTGGGGAGCCAAGATCCTGCAAAGTTTAGCTTCAACCCCAATTAAACACACCAAATCTGCTAATTAAGGTGTTCAGAATCACTTCATACTTTTAGGCAGGTGTGTTGAACCAGGTTTGAGTTAAAATCTACAATACATTTTTCCTCTCCAGGAGCAGGATAAGACACCCCTGATTTAAGTGACATAAGTGTGTTACACTATTAAATAAAACAAACACATCATTGTTGATTTATTTACAATAAAAGTATACAAGTGTAAATGTGCACATTTTCATTTTTTTTAAAAGCATCGAAGAATTAGGGAGGGCGAAAAATGATAAAAAGAAAAAAACAAAGGATTGAAAGAATAAAACTGGTACTTTAAACATTATATATTTTACAGACAACAAAGCCAAATATGAGGACAGCAGAATTGCTGGGTCTGCCATGGTACATGCGAAAGACGCCCAAAAAATTCTTGAAGATATGTGAGGTAAGCTAAAACATGTAAGGCAAAACCAGGGAAAACTGACTATTAGATCTGATAATTTGCAAGGAACTGGGACTATATTTGTGTAATTGCTTTTACGTAATAATACCTTGTTTTGTTTACATGCTATAAAGGCCAGTGACCATAAAGAGGATGTGATCCAGGGTTTGGTGATTGGAGTTCTTGTGATTGTGGATTATGTGATGGAACCTCTCCCAGCATTCTACAATGATGTTGCCCTGGTGATTGAGGAAGAAGTGGTAATGCATCACCTGACTGATATACCTAATGTTTTTCTGAACCTGATGGGCCTGGTGTACGCATTACATCTTCACTACCCAAAGGAACTAAAATTCACTTTTGAAGTGATACAGCAGCTGTTTCTTCGAGTTGGATCAGACTCTTCAATCAGTGAATCAATCAGTCCACAATCAGTGTTCGGGACTCAGACACAGTCTCAGTGTTCAAGTCGAGGTTGAAAACGTATTTATTTAGTCAAGTCTTTTATCAGTAGATTTTTTTCTTAGGTAAAGGCACAGATCTGGAGGGAGCATGGATATAGAGTGTTTGGTGAACTGGTATATTTGTATGCTGTCGTCCCCTCACATTCACACGTTCACTCGGGTTTGTTGACGGTGGTGTTTGTCTAGTGTTTTTATATCTTTGCAAGAGAATTCTTCATGTCTGTGTTTTTGGATGCAGTGTATCTTTTAAAAAAAATAAATGCTGAGAGTTTGAATTTTGCAGTTGTGTTGATTTCATAAAAAAAATCTGGTTAGATTTCCAGAACTACTTGTCAAACCAAAGTCCAGTAAACTCTCAGTTATGTTGAGGAGAAATTACTATTTTATATCAATTAGACTAGATCTATTGTTGTGAAAACATGAAAAATTATGTTTTACCAATAGGTGTTTCAGTTGCCTTAACTAAATATTTTAATTGCTCATTAATTGATTCAGAACGATGGCTCAATAATTTTAACAAATGACTAAACTTAACTGTGTCAATGCAACAAGATCACTTGACTAAGTCAAGTTGTGTCAACAAATCATTTTTTACAGTGTGGGACCACATGCAGCTAAAAGTAAACTTTCTGATTACGTAGCATCTCTGGATGGTGTTTCTGTTTCAGCATGCACAGCTGTCAAAGACCTTGGTGTGATTATTGACTGTAGAGTTTCCTTTAAGGCTTAAGTGAATAATATCACCAGAGTCGCCTTCTTTCACCTTAGAAATATTGTTAAAATTAGAAATATGATGTCTTACAGGATGCAGAAAAACCAGTTCATGCTTTTGTTACTTCTAGATTAGACTACTGTAACGCTTTACTGTCTGGGTGTGCAAATAAATGCATCAATAAGCTTCAGTTAGTTCAGAATGCAGCAGCAAGAGTCCTCACTAGAACTAGGAAAAATGACCACATCACTCCTGTTTAAATCAGTCTACACTGGTTTCCAAATTTGAAAGATTGAGCAAACCAGAAAAAGATTTTTGAATGTTTGAATATGGTGAATAAAATGCACAGATTTTTCTGTTTCTTAATGGAAACGCCGTTCTGAAGCGTCTTTACATGTATTTTGACCGCTCCCACCACCCATACCGTAGGTGTAGGATTAGACACGCAACACAAAGTACGGCTGCTTAATCGTGTATTTTTAAGATGTGGCCTTAACCTCAGTGTGGAAAAGCGACTGATCCGAAGCTGCTGCCTTTATTTTATTTTTTTTTTAGCTGATACACACTGTGTGGTCAAAAGTATTGGGACACCGAGTTTTTTTTCGAGTCAGATGTGGTTCTGTAGGTGGACAATTTTATTGCATCTCATGTAAAAATGGCAGTAGCAGTTCTACAGAAGTCACATCTCAATGAGAGAAAAAGCTCAGCTTTTGTAACTCATCCTGCTGTTTTAATAAAAATATTTAAATAAAAAGAGAATCTCAGCATCTCCAACTAGAAATACAATGTGGATTCTGTTCAGGTTCATACAGCAGGTGATGGAACTCATCATCAGTTTGCATGTTAATTAGCTGAATTAATCATTTAGTCATTAGTTATTTATCCAGTTATCATCTGTTAACCTGTTTTTTCAACAAAACCAGATTTTCTCCTGCAAACCATGTTCAAGAAAATGCTACAAGGAATTGACTCCCATGTCGTGTTTGCTGGACTTTAGAATTTAATACTTTATTGCACTGAAGTGCTTTAGTACCTAAAGGTCTACATTTAATCATATTTATGATTTTATAATGATACATATTTAGTTTTATTATGTGCAGATTTACACATATATGAAACCTAAAGAGATAAAATGATTAAATTCCCAATAATTATTTTGATTAAATGTTATACAATCAGCACATCCTCATCAAAGCATAGAACATTCATAAGTCCCACAAAAATAAATAAATACATAAATAAATAATAATAATAATAATAATAATAATAATAATAATAATAATAATAATAATAATAATAACAATAATAACTGCAGTTGTTGTCAGATGTCAGTCTCACACTGCCCTCTAGTGGCCCTGTCAGGACTTTCTTTTTACTTAATTCTGTACAAATATTATTAATGGTGTTTTGTTGTCTAGTTATATGTGAAGCTGATCTTTTACGAAGCAACATATTTTTCTTAATAATATTAAACTTTCTTAAACTAAAACTGTTTACTGTTTTACAATTTTTAAGCTGCATTTTTTGTGATATAGATAAATGAAACAGAAGTTAAATAAAGCTGATTAAAATTAATGTAATACATAATGTAGAAATGATGAGTACAGATTTAATAACATTTAAACAATTTATTTTGTCAAAAACATTTTATAACGACCACTCTTTATGGAGAGAACCTGCATCAAGTTAATATTAAATGTATTTAAAGTATCATCTTCATGCAAGAACTCAATCAAACAGGTTAGAATCCAATGTAAACTTGATCAAACCTCAAATCTGAACTGTATGAATGCTATTTGTTCTGTTATTGAACTAGAAACAGTGAATGTTGAGATGTTTGGGAACTGATTATTGTCTGTATATATGCAGGTCAGGGGTTTTTTCATGCTGGAAGAGAAAGGAGACAGAATGTTGAAGAGGTTCAAGCAGTCTCCAAACTCAGCACCTGTTTCAGCTCTACCAGTAAGAGTGAGAGACAGAAAATCCCAGTCTTTAATGGTTGTATCCCCCAACACACCTGAAGAAAGGTGGAATCGGGATTTTACACCCCAGCCAGTCTGTAGACCATCTGTCATAGCACTTCTTGATGAGAAGATGTTGGGAACGGACTACAAACTGTTCGTTGACGACTTCTACACAAGTCCAGCACTGTTTAGAGATCCCCTAAAAAAAGAACATCTGGGCATGTGGGAAATTTCAGTCCACAAACCCTCAAACCATCACCAACAAGCTTCTGAAAAAAGCTCCTCGAGGCCTCATCATTGGCTGAGAGAAGAGGATGTGCTGTTTGTAGAATGGAAGGATAAAAGGAAGGTCCAGATGTGCTCCATCATTCACAGAGGCACTGAAGGAAGCATTGTGCTACTTTTATTTTCATTACTTTCTTCTTCTACTGTTTTTCTAATGTTTAAATACCAGTCTTATGCTTATTGTGTGAATGGCTCCGACAGACATTTAGTTGAATCTTCTGAAGAGAAGTGGGTTCCACACACCAGCCATCAACCAGAAAAGAGGTTCAAGCAGTCTCCAAACTCAGCACCTGTTTCAGCTCTACCAGTAAGAGTGAGAGACAGAAAATCCCAGTCTTCAATGGTTGTATACCCCAACACACCTGAAGAGAGGTGGAATCGGGATTTTACACCTCAGCCAGTCTGTAGACCATCTGTCATAGCACTTTTTGATGAGAAGATGTTGGGAACGGACTACAAACTGTTCGTTGACGACTTCTACACAAGTCCAGCACTGTTTAGAGATCTCCTAAAAAAATAACATCAGGGCATGTGGGAAATTTCAGTCCACAAACCCTCAAACCATCACCAACAAGCTTCTGAAAAAAGCTCCTCGAGGCCTCATCATTGGCTGAGAGAAGAGGATGTGCTGTTTGTAGAATGGAAGGATAAAAGGAAGGTCCAGATGTGCTCCATCATTCACAGAGGCACTGAAGGATGCATTGTGCTACTTTTATTTTCATTACTTTCTTCTTCTACTGTTTTTCTAATGTTTACATACCAGTTTTATGCTTATTGTGTGATTTTTTTTTTCATTCCCAGTACATTTTGGTTATCTCCTTTTTATTGTATTTTCTTCAAAGCTGAAATAAATTATTCATGTATTTATATATAAATGTTTTATGACATACACATTTTTTATTAGGGAATCTCAGCATCTTCGGATGATGTAAAGCCAAAAGTGTGTTATATTAAAATATATGTAAATTGTGTATGTAGCACACTGTTGTCAGGAACTTTTACCATTGAAAGTCAGGAAGGTCATTTTTAGCTGTGAGGCCCAAAAGTGGGGATGAAACAGAACATGGTTCAAGAAACCGGGTTTATTTTCCTATAAGTAACAGTATTTAGTTCAGTAAACTTCAGTTCATTTAAAGGAGAATTCAGTGCTGTTTAGTTCAGTAAAGTCTTCATTTAATCCAAAACTATTCCATTCATTAAGTTCAATTATCCTCAAATTAATATTTTTACATTCAATAAAAACAAATCATCCAGTTTCATTGATGTTTATTTAGTGAATAATGCATTTAATAAACAATTGGTTTCACTCAGAATGACGATTTATTTTTTTATAAGTAAAAATGTTTTTTATAAAACTTTACAATAAATACAATAAACAGCATTTTGCCTAAAATACTCACATACAGGTTTTATAATAATCCCAAATTAAACACCATTAAAAAAAAGATTTTCCAACTTCTGCCTCAATTCAGTTGAGGATAAAAAGTAGCTAAAATGCACCAGTCGTTTAAAACAAAACCAATATAGAAACATTTATTCCAGCTCATAAATCCTATAAAACATGCAGCATTAAACATGAACTTCCAGCAGATGAACATCTCATAATACTGTCTGGAAGTGGGAAATATACAGGTTGTTTTTACTCCATACACATGAACTTACTTTGATCAGAAACACAATCATACTCCATATCAATGAATCAATAAAGTCAATAAAAGAATCCCAAACTGCTGTGTGTCTTGTCCTCGCTATTAATGACGTCATTAGAGCTCCACTACTTCTAATTACCTGCTGTGACACTGAGCTCTAATACACATCACACTGCCATCTACTGGTCATTCATGATTCTGCAACATTCAGCACATGCGCAGGAGAACACAGATGTGACGTCGCAGAAGAAGGGCGGGGCTTCACTGTGTGACGTCACAGTAGGACAAGTCTGTATAAGTCAGAACACTTAGTATTTCTCTGATCAGTTACTGTGAGTAACAAGACAAAGTTAAGAATGGAACTGGAAGAGATTTTTCAAAGCCTAAGAGAAAAGAAATCTAAACAGGCTGCTGAAAAGAAGGAGGCACTGAAACACATAGAGAAAGTAGCAGCAGAGTTGGATTCATGTCTTAATCTGATAAAGGAGAAGAAAACTCCAGAGACAGAAGAGACAGACATTCTGGTACAGATGGTACAAGAGCTGGAGGCTACTTTGACCTCTAAGCGAAAGGACCAGGAACAGGAGATAAATGAGAGAAACACCACACACCTCCAGAACATTACTAAGCTTCTGTCTTCACTGAAACTCCATGAGGAAAAGGAGAAAATTGTAGAAAGTGAGAGAGAAAGCTGGGCAAGAGAACAAAAACAACTGCAGGAACGTGTTGCTCAACTTGAGGCCACATTGGAATTTAAACAAAATAAATTTGAAAAAGAAAAAGAGAAGGCCAAACTAGACATGGAGGAGATGATCACCTCACAGCTCCAAACCACCAGGGATCTCCAGAATTCCCTGATTTACTGTGAGGAAGAGAAGAAGATTGCAAAGCATGAGAGAAATAATTTAATGAGAGACCGAGAGCGACTGGAGGAACGTGTTGCTCTGCTGAAAGAAACTCTCAAATTTGAGCAATATAAATTCAGGAAAGAAAAAAAGAAGACCAAACTAGACATTGAGGAGATGATCACCTCACACCTCCAAACCACCAGGGATCTCCAGAATTCCCTGATTCACTGTGAGGAAAAGAAGAAGACTGCAAAGGATGAGAGAGATCATTTGATGAGAGACAGAGAGCGACTGGAGGAACGTGTTGCTCAGCTGGAGGAAACTTTGGAATCTGAGAGAAATACATGGAAGGAAAAACTAAAGGCCAAACAACAGCTCAATCACTTAATACACAACTTCTTCAATAATTCATTAAGAACAGGAAATGGCAGCAGTGGAGAGCAAAATATCTGCAAAGCTCTGGGCAGGTTTAGATTCAGCATGTGAGCACATTTTATACATATAATAAAGTACAAAAATATATTTATCTTTACTGTAATTTTTAATAAAAATTACATGTTTAAATTTAGTGTGTGTTTTGTTCTATTATTAAAGTTTTGAACATCATTTAAATTTAACTAAGAATTAAAATCCACATGATAAAATGTTGGGAAAATGTGACAGAAGTAAATGATATTAAAATAAAGGTTCTGTTTAACTTCAGTCCAAATCCATCCTCAAAGCTCCTGTGTTTACTCCGGAATTTCATGAAACCACCCAAGGCGTTGATGAGAAACCGTCAAAGTGCACAGAGTGGCCTCCAAGAAGAGAACACTATCCAGAGGCAGACCTGGACGAAGTGGAAAGATCCACGGAGGGGAGATGAGCAGGAACAGTGGTCACTGGAGCCTCAGGAGGGACCGAGAGAGGGAGGGAGGGAGGGAGGGGGAGAGAGAGAGAGAGAAAGAGAGAGAGAGAAGAGGGCAACAGGAAGAGAAGAATATAGATTATTAAGTGTTCTTATTGTTGTATGAAAGTTAATGTCACTGTGCAGTTTGGACTCCGGCAAGACTCGCTATGGCAGCATAACTAAAAGAGAGAACCAGAAGGTAACACAGACATGAGGGATCTTTGGGATAAAAGACGACCCACCACACCACCGTCAATGAACATAAATGAACATGTGAATGTGAGGGGACCACAGCATACAAATACCCCAGTTCACCAAACACTGTATATCCATGTTCCCTCCAGATCTGTGCCTTTACCTAAGAAAAAAATCTACTGATAAAAGGCTTGACTAAATAAATGTGTTTTCAACCTTAACTTGAACACTGAGACTGTGTCTGAGTCCCAAACACTGATTAGAAGGTTGTTCCATAACTGTGGGGCTTTTTAAGAGAAAGATCTGCCCCCTGCTGGAGTCTTCATTATTTGAGGAACCAACAGATAGCCTGCAACCTTTTGATCTAAGTAGGCGTGGAGGATCATACTGATACAGAAGTTCACTCAGATGCTACGGTGTGAGAGCGTTAAGAGCTTTATACGTCAGTAGTTGTATTTTATAATCAGTGTGAGATGTAATTGGGAGCAGTGTAGATGATTAAAACAGGGGTGATGTGGTCATATTACCTAGATCTAGTGAGGACTCTTACTGCTGCATTCTAAACTAACTGAAGCTTATTTATGTACTTACTCACACACCCAGACAGTAAAGTGTTACAGTAGTCTAATCTAGAAGTAACAAAAACATCAACTACAGTAATTTCTGGACTATAAAGCGCAACATGTATAAGCCGCACCCACTGAATTTTTCAAAAAAGATATATTTTTAACATAAATAAGCCGTGCCTGTCTATAAGCAACACTAAAACTAAACAACTTAACACAGGCTTTAACGAAATACAGTGCGTGTAACACGGCTTGTAACAAAACAGGTGCCTCCCAGTAAAGTCATTGGTCCTCCTGTGAACTGAAACCAGTGAAGCCATCTCCTTTCGTGTTGGAGTTGAACAGCATCAGAATTGCTTCATCTGATGTTCTCTCAGAATCGTTTTCATTGTCGCTCTGGTCATTTTCATCTGAAGGCAAATTCCCCGCTAAACTCGTGCTGCCCTCTTCAACACACAGTAGTGCAGCCTTTCCAAATCGTTGATTATAGTGGATTTTTTGACCGTGCTCCACGCTGTCAGGATCCACTTGCAGACTTGACCATAAGTTGCTCTTCGCATTCGGACCGCATTCATCCAAGCCTCCCACTGAATACTTTGTTATGCCTTCGGGAATCATAGCTGGAATGGAGTTTGTCCTCTTGATGGCTTCTTTCACAGAATCTGTTACGTGAGCCCTCATGCTGTCCAGAACGAGCAATGATTTGTCGTGTGAAAAAAAAGATGACCATTGGTGAAAGTTTTTCTCCTGACGCTGTACAGCTTGGCACACAGGTAAAGTGCGTTTTTTTCGTGGCCAGTTGATTTTAGCGTGATGAATGATTCACCTTTTCTGTTCACAGTCTGAGTTAAGTGGCAGATCAAATGTCAGCGGAACCTCATCCATATGAATGATGTCGGGCCAATGGAATGCTCCGCTATCTTTGCAGGAGTGAATTTGCGGAAGTTTGAAACTTTTTCTTTGTAGTCGGGAGGGAGCTGCTGACACAGAGTCGTCAGTGACCTTATGGACAGGTCTTTACGTCTCATAAATAAACTACACGATGGTCCACCTCCAAAATCCTCAAGCTTCATTGCGGTGGCGATAGTTTTCACTTTCAGTCGGATCTGCACAGCTGAAACACCTCGGCGGTCCGCTCCCTGTGTGTCCGAAAAATACGCTACTAAATATAGTTATTGTTGTGTGTGTGTGTGTGTGTGTGTGTGTGTGTGTGTGTGTGTGTGTGTCCTTGTAGATCTGGACGTCACTCACAGATGCTGAAGAAGCTTTCACTGAATATTAAACTTGTGCTGGTTTCTCCTCCACAGCTGGACCTTGAGCTGGATGTGGGTGGACTCTGGATGTGGTGGTTCCTTTCAGTCTCACTCTTCTTACGAGATTAAAGTGTTGATGGAGCTGTAACACAACAGAGACACTGCTCTTACACACTGCTCGACACCAGCAAAATTACCCCCTGATGCTGACTGAAATCCCCTCATATGACCGAACCCACACTTTATATTAATAGATTACACTTTATGGTCGTTAAAAAAAAGTTTGCCGTCCATAACTTTTTGTCTCCGTCTTGTAACCGACAACCTTCAGGAGAGACGTCATGTCAACACACAAATCATATCTAACAGATCTAATACAGGACTTTAGTAAAAAATAATAAGTTTGGTCTATAGGGTCTACTATATTCTACTACTACATTGTTTGTTTGTAACTT
>MU551521.1:96275-176147 GCA_024362625.1 Silurus asotus
AACCCACACTTTATATTAATAGATTACACTTTATGGTCGTTAAAAAAAAGTTTGCCGTCCATAACTTTTTGTCTCCATCTTGTAACCGACAACCTTCAGGAGAGACGTCGTGTCCACACACAATTCATATGTAACAGATCTGATACAGGACAGATAAATAAACGTTTGGACCCCCCCTGATCTAAAGAGTCTACTATATTCTACTACTACTTACACACTCAGCAGCTACTTGATGATCAATAGTAGAAAAATGTTCAATAGAGCGACTGTACGACTGCTGGAACAGTGAGTTTACAAATTTTATGGGGTTTTATTCTGCAACAACTAATCGAATGGATAATAATGGATAATGAAATTGTTTGTGAGCGAATGCTGTGATTCTCATCATGTGAAAATGGTGCAGTTTAATTAATTGTTATTGTGTAAACTGTTTGTTTGTAACTTCGGGAGTCACACTGGACATTGTGATGATTCAATTAAAATGCTGAGAACAAACACTAAATCTAAAAACAGCAAATAACAGCATTTGTACACCAACGCATATTTTTCCTTTCTTTTTTATTAAGTCTATTATTTTGCTGTGTTTCTCCATTCCATTCTCTCATCTGTTTTCAAACGTGATTTACTGCGACTTTACTACGTTCAAAGGATTGTTTCGATGTTTGTATTTTTAATTTATGCAAAGATCATTTCATTATTGTACAGAATTGTATTTATTATATAATCTAGATGTTTATTTCTTCACAACTGAACAAAATCACTATTATATTTTATATTGATTTTTTAAGTATGTTTGTCAATCTGTAAAAAAAAACAAATATTGATTTACACAAATTGCTATAGCTTTCATACTAAAATGATTGTTTTGTTTTGAACCTTCAGGTTGCATCTCCTCCATAGAACATAGTCCACCTGTGCACACCTTCCTCCACTCTTATACGTCACCTTCTGCCACTCTTATATCCTCCTTCTTCTTAAAATACGTGTTCACCACTGCCATTTAGCAAAATCTATCCTTTTAGCAAAATCCACCACCATCTGCCCTTCCACATTCCTCTCCTTAAAGCCATGTTTTATGCTGGATGTCCACATTTATCCGGACTTGAGACCGACACTAAGAGTGAGCTGACTTGTGCAACACTATTGACTGTGTTCTTTATTAAACACTGTAAACCCTTTATTTCAGCTGATTTCTAACATTAACAGTGTTTATCAGCAGCATGTTCACACACACACACACACACACACACACACACACACACACACACACACACACACACACACACACATACACATACACACTTCCACTATGTAAGTCTCTAATGTGATGATCAGTGATTAGTGTGATGATCAGTGATGTGAATGTGATGGTCAGTGATGAGTGTGATGGTCATGTAATGGCCAGTGATGAGTGTGATGGTCAGCGATGTGAGTTTGATGGTCAGTGATGTAAGTGTGTTGATTAGTTATGTGAGTGTGATGGTCAGTGATGTGAGTGTGAGGGTCAGTGATGTGAGTGTAATAGTCAGTGATGAGTGTGATGGTCAGTGATGTGAGTGTAATAGTCAGTGATGAGTGTGATGGTCAGTGATGATTGTAAAGATCAGTGATGAGTGTAATGATCAGTGTATTTCTAGTAGATTAACATCTAAAAATACTGTCTGGAGCTGAAGAACCTACAGCTTCTTTTACTCCACATTCAGATTTCAAAGATTTCACTTTACCTGTTTCTCCTTTTCTCTCTAATGTTAAGTGATGCGAGTGTAATGGTCAGTGATGTGAGTCTGATGATCAGTGATGTGAATGTGATCGTCAGTAATGAGTGTGACGGTCAGTGGTGAGTGTAATGATCAGTGATGAGTATGATGGTCAGTGATGTGAGTGTGATGGTCAGTGATGTGAGTCTGATGATCAGCGATGTGAATGTGATCGTCAGTAATGAGTGTGACGGTCAGTGGTGAGTGTAATGATCAGTGATTAGTGTGATGGTCAGTGATGTGAGTGTGATGGGCAGTGATGTGAGTGTAATGGTCAGTAATATGAGTGTGATGGTCAGTGATGTGAGTGTAATGGTCAGTGATGTGAGTGTGATGGTCAGTGATGAGTGTGTATTGGTCAGTGATGAGTGTGATAGTCAGTGATGTGAGCGTGATGATCAGTGATGTGAGCGTGATGATCAGTGATGAGTGTAATAGTCAGTGATGAGTGTGATGATCAGTGATTAGTGTGATGGTCAGTAATGTGAATGTGATGGTCAGTAATGTGAATGTGATGGTGAGTGATGAGTGTGATGGTCAGTGATGTGAGTGCGATGATCAGTGATGTGATTTTGATCGTCAGTGATGGTCAGTGATGTAAATGTGATGGTCAGTGATGAGTGTGATGGTCAGTGATGTGAGTGTGATGATCAGTGATGTAATTGTGATGGTTAGTGATGAGTGTGATGGTCATGTGATGGTCATGTGATAGTCAGTGATGTGATTGTGATGGTCAGTAATGTGAGTTTAATGGTAAGTGATGAGTGTGATGGTCGGTGATGTGTAAAGATCAGTGATGGGAGTGTGATGGTCACTGATGTGAGTGTAATAGTCAATGATGTGATTGTAATGGTCAGTGAAGTAAATTATAAAGTTAGAGAAGAGAGTTAATAAGAAAAAGAAATCGTAGTCAGCAGTATTCAAACCTGCGCAGGGGGACGCCTATGGATTTTAAATCCAGCACGTTAACCACTCGGCCACAACTACTACACAATTATTTATCATCACTTACTTAAACTGGAAGCCCTATTAACACAAGAAAACCCAAATGAACCATATCTGTATAATTAACATGAAATGTAAACATCTACTACACAGTTAGCAGTCACCACTACTTCAACTGGAACCCCTATTAACACAAGAAAACACAAGTAACACTCACAGTAATTAATAGGAAGTAAACAGGAAGTGAATCGTAGTCAGCAGGATTCCAACCTGCGCAGGGAGACCCCAATGGATTTCTAGTCCAGAACCTTAACCACTCGGCCACGACTACAATAGAACTTTCGATTACCCACCCTACTTAAACTGGAAGCCCTGTTAACAGAACAACCTGAAACTTACTTTATCTGGGTAATTAATAGGAAGTAAACAGGAAGTGAATCGTAGTCAGCAGGATTCCAACCTGCGCAGGGAGACCCCAATGGATTTCTAGTCCAGAACCTTAACCACTCGGCCACGACTACTACACAAGTCTCTATCATCCCCTACTTAAACTGGAAGCCCTATAAACACACAAAAACAAAAACCGCAAAAGAACCATATCTGGATAATTAACACAAAATGTGAACAGAAAACAAATCGTAGTCAGCAGGATTTGAACCGGCGCAGGGAGACCCCAAAGGATTTCAAGTCCATCGCCTTAACCACTTGGCCACGATGACAACACAAGTCGCTATCATCCCCTACTTAAACTGAAAGCCCTATTAACATACCAACCTGTAAAATAACTGGATCGGGGTAATTCATAGGAAATGTAAACAGAAAGTGAAACATAGCCAGCAATTCGAAGCTGGGCAGGGGGACCCAAATGGATTTCAAGTCCATTATCTTAACCACTCGGCCACGACTACTACACAATTTCTTTTTCATCCCCTACTTAAACTGGAACCCTTATTAACACAAGAAAACACAAAAGTAACATATCTGTATAACACGAATTGTAAAAAGAAAACAAACCATAGTCGGAAGGATTCAAACCGGCGCAGGGAGACCCCAACGGATTTCAAGTCCATCGCCTTAACCACTCGGCCACGATGACAACACAAGTCGCTATCATCCCCTACTTAAACTGGAAGCCCTATTAACACAACATCCTGTGAAATAACTGGATCAGGGGAATTCATAGGAAATGTAAACAGAAAGTGAAACGTAGCCAGCAGGGTTCGAACCTGGGCAGGGGGACCCAAATGGATTTCAAGTCCATCACCTTAACCACTCGGCCACGACTACTACACAATTTCTTTTTCATCCCCTACTTAAACTGGAACCCCTATTAACACAAGAAAACGCAAAAGAAACATATCTGTATAACACGAATTGTAAAAAGAAAACAAATCATAGTCAGAGGGATTCGAACCTGTGCGGGGAGAATCCAATGAATTTCAAGTCCATCGTCTTAACCACTCAGCCACGACTACTGCACGGCTGTCTGTCACCCCTACTTCAACTGGAACCCCTATTAACACAAGAAACCACAAGTAAAGCACATCTGTTTAATTAACACAAAATGTGAACAGAAAATAAATCATAGTCGGAAGGATTCGAACCTGCGTGGGGAGACCACAATGGATTTCTAGTCCATCCCCTTAACCACTCGGCCACGACTACTACACAAGTCTCTATCATCCCCTACTTAAACTGGAAGCCATATTAACACAACAACCTGTGAACTAACTGGATCTGGGTAATTAATAGGAAATGTAAACAGAAAATGAATCGTAGTCAGCAGGATTTCAACCTGCGCAGGGAGACGCCAATGGATTTCTAGTCCATCGCCTTAAGCACTCGGCCACAACTACTACACAATTCCCTATCATCCCCTACTTAAACTGGAAGCCCTATAAACACACAAAAACAAAAACCGCAAAAGAACCATATCTGGATAATTAACACAAAATGTGAACAGAAAACAAATCGTAGTCAGCAGGATTTGAACCGGCGCAGGGAGACCCCAAAGGATTTCAAGTCCATCGCCTTAACCACTTGGCCACGATGACAACACAAGTCGCTATCATCCCCTACTTAAACTGAAAGCCCTATTAACATACCAACCTGTAAAATAACTGGATCGGGGTAATTCATAGGAAATGTAAACAGAAAGTGAAACGTAGCCAGCAGGGTTCGAACCTGGGCAGGGGGACCCAAATGGATTTCAAGTCCATCACCTTAACCACTCGGCCACGACTACTACACAATTTCTTTTTCATCCCCTACTTAAACTGGAACCCCTATTAACACAAGAAAACAGTGATGTGATTTTGATCGTCAGTGATGGTCAGTGATGTAAATGTGATGGTCAGTGATGAGTGTGATGGTCAGTGATGTGAGTGCGATGATCAGTGATGTGATTTTGATCGTCAGTGATGGTCAGTGATGTAAATGTGATGGTCAGTGATGAGTGTGATGGTCAGTGATGTGAGTGTGATGATCAGTGATGTAATTGTGATGGTTAGTGATGAGTGTGATGGTCATGTGATGGTCATGTGATAGTCAGTGATGTGATTGTGATGGTCAGTAATGTGAGTTTAATGGTAAGTGATGAGTGTGATGGTCGGTGATGTGTAAAGATCAGTGATGGGAGTGTGATGGTCACTGATGTGAGTGTAATAGTCAATGATGTGATTGTAATGGTCAGTGAAGTAAATGATAAAGTTAGAGAAGAGAGTTAATAAGAAATAGAAAATGAATCGTAGTCAGCAGGATTCAAACCTGCGCAGGGGGGACGCCTATGGATTTTAAATCCAGCACGTTAACCACTCGGCCACAACTACTACACAATTATTTATCATCACTTACTTAAACTGGAAGCCCTATTAACACAAGAAAACCCAAATGAACCATATCTGTATAATTAACATGAAATGTGAACATCTACTACACAGTTAGCAGTCACCACTACTTCAACTGGAACCCCTAATAACACAAGAAAACACAAGTAACACTCAGCCACGACTACAATAGAACTTTCGATTACCCACCCTACTTAAACTGGAAGCCCTGTTAACAGAACAACCTGAAACTTAATTTATCTGGGTAATTAATAGGAAATGTAAACAGGAAGTGAATCGTAGTCAGCAGGATTCCAACCTGCGCAGGGAGACCCCAATGGATTTCTAGTCCAGAACCTTAACCACTCGGCCACGACTACTACACAAGTCTCTATCATCCCCTACTTAAACTGGAAGCCCTATAAACACACAAAAACAAAAACCGCAAAAGAACCATATCTGGATAATTAACACGAAATGTGAACAGAAAACAAATCGTAGTCAGCAGGATTTGAACCGGCACAGGGAGACCCCAAAGGATTTCAAGTCCATCGCCTTAACCACTTGGCCACGATGACAACACAAGTCTCTATCATCCCCTACTTAAACTGGAAGCCCTATTAACATACCAACCTGTAAAATAACTGGATCAGGGTAATTCATAGGAAATGTAAAAAGAAAGTGAAACGTAGCCAGCAGGATTCGAACCTGGGCAGGGGGACCCAAATGGATTTCAAGTCCATCACCTTAACCACTCGGCCACGACTACTACACAATTTCTTTTTCATCCCCTACTTAAACTGGAACCCCTATTAACACAAGAAAACGCAAAAGAAACATATCTGTATAACACGAATTGTAAAAAGAAAACAAATCATAGTCAGAGGGATTCGAACCTGCGCGGGGAGAATCCAATGAATTTCAAGTCCATCGTCTTAACCACTCAGCCACGACTACTGCACGGCTGACTGTCACCCCTACTTCAACTGGAACCCCTATTAACACAAGAAAACACAAGTAAAGCACATCTTTATAATTAACACGAAATGTGAACAGAAAACAAATCATAGTCGGAAGGATTCGAACCTGCGTGGGGAGACCACAATGGATTTCTAGTCCATCCCCTTAACCACACGGCCACGACTACTGCACGGTTAACTGTGACCCCTACTTCAACTGGAACCCCTATTAACACAAGAAAACACAAGTAAAGCACATCTGTATAATTAACACAAAATGTGAACAGAAAATAAATCATAGTCGGAAGGATTCGAACCTGCGTGGGGAGACCACAATGGATTTCTAGTCCATCCCCTTAACCACTCGGCCACGACTACTACACAAGTCTCTATCATCCCCTACTTAAACTGGAAGCCATATTAACACAACAACCTGTGAACTAACTGGATCTGGGTAATTAATAGGAAATGTAAACAGAAAGTGAATCGTAGTCAGCAGGATTTCAACCTGCGCAGGGAGACGCCAATGGATTTCTAGTCCATCGCCTTAAGCACTCGGCCACAACTACTACACAATTCCCTATCATCCCCTACTTAAACTGGAACACCTATTAACACAAGAAAATGCAAAAGAAACATATCTGTATAATTAACACGAAATGTGACCAGAAAATATATCGTAGTGCGCAGGATTCTAACCTGCGTGGGGAGAGCCCAATGTATTTCTAGTCCATCGCCTTAACCACTCGGCAATGACTATTACACAAGGCTCTCTCATCCCATACCTAAACTGGAAGCCCTATTAGAACAACAACCTGTAAAATAACTGCATCAGGGTTATTCATAGGAAATGTAAAGAGAAAGTGAATCGTAGTAAGCAGGATTCGAAGCTGCGCAAGGGGGCCCATATGGATTTCCAGGCCATCGCCTTAACCACTCGGCCACAATTACTACAAAATGCTCTATCATCCCCTACTTAAACTGGAACCCCTATTAACAAAAGAAATTGCAAAAGAACCATATCTGTATAAATAAAATGAAATGTAAACAACAAAAAAAAAAAACATAGTTGGCAGGATTCGAACCTGCATGGGGAGACCCCGATGGATTTCTAGCCCATCACCTTAACCACTCAGCCACAACTACAACACAAGTCTCTATCATCCCCTACTAAAACTGGAAGCCCTATTAACACAACAACCTGTAATCTAACTGAATCGGGGTAATTCATAGGAAATGTAAACAGAAAGTGAATCGTAGTCAGCAGGATTCCAACCTGCGCAGGGGGACCCCTATGGATTTCAAGTCCGTTGCCGTAACAACTCGGCCACGACTCCTGCACAGTTAGTGGTCACCGCTACTTCAACTGGAACCCCTATTAACACAAGTGAAAAAAATCTTTATATTTAACACGAAATGTGAACAGAAAATAAATTATTGTTGGCAGAATTCAAACCTGTGTGGGGAGACCTTAATGGATTTCAAGTCCATGACCTTAACTACTCGGCCACGACTACTGCACAGTTAACTGTCACCCCTCATTCAACTGGAACCCCTATTAATACAAGAACACACAATTAAAGCACATCTTTATAATTAACACGAAATGTGAGCAAAAAAACAAACCGTAGCTGGCAGGATTCGAACCTGCATGGGGAGACCGTAATGGATTTCAAGTCCATCGCCTTAACCACCCGGCCACGACAACTGCACAGTTACCTGTCACGCCTCCTTCAACTGGAAGCCCTATTAACACAAGAACACACAATCAAAAGCACATCTTTATAATTAACACGAAATGTGAACAGAAAACAAACCACAGCCGGCAGGATTCGAACCTGCACGGGGAGACACCGATGGATTTCTAGTTCATCGCCTTAACCACTCAGCCACAACTACTACACAAGGCCCCACCTAAACTGAAAGCCGTATTAACACAAGAAAACAAACAAAATAAAAACAATATCTGTATAATTAACACAAAATGTAAACAGAAAACAAATCTTGGTCAAAAGGATTCAAACCCGCACGCGGAGACCGCAATGAATTTCTAAACCAGCGCCTTAACCACTCGGCCACGACTACTACACAATTCCCTATCATCCCCTACTTAAACTTGAACACCTATTAACACAATTAAATGCAAAATAACCATATCTGTATAATTAACACAAAATGTGAACAGAAAACAAATTATAGTCGGCAAAATTCGAACCTGCGCAGGGAGACCCCAATGGATTTCTACTCTATTGCCTTAACCACCCGGCCACAACTACTACACAAGGCTCTCTCATCCCCTACTTAAACTGGAAGCCCTATTAAAACAACAACCTGTAAAATAACTGGATCAGGGTAATTCATAGGTAATGTAAACAGAAAGTGAATCGTATCATAGCCAGCAGGATTCGAACCTGCGCAGGGAGACCCCAATGGATTTCTACTCTATTGCCTTAACCACCCGGCCACAACTACTACAAAAGGCTCTCTCATCCCCTACTTAAACTGGAAGCCCTATTAAAACAACAACCTGTAAAATAACTGGATCAGGGTTATTCATTGGAAATGTAAAGAGAAAGTGGATAGTAGTCAGTAGTATTCGAACCTGCGCAAGGGGGCCCAACTGGAACCCCTGTTAACACAAAAAAACACAAGCAAACCACATCTTTATAATTAACACGAAATGTTAACAGAAAATAAATTGCGGGGAGACCCAAATTAATCGATTTAACCACTTGGCCACGACTACTACACTAGTCTCTATCACCCCCTACTTAAACTGAAAGCCCTATTCACAAAAGAAAATGCTGAAAAAACATATCTGTATAATTAATACGAAATGTAAAAAAAAAAAAAAATGTAGTCGGCAGGATTCAAACCTCCATGGAGAGATCACAATGGATTTCTAGTCCATTGCCTTAGACACTCGGCCACAACTACTACACAAGTCTCTATCATCCCCTAGAACTGAAAGCCCTATTAACACAAGAGAGGGCAAAAGAACCATATCTGTATAATTAACACGAAATGTGAACAGAAAACATATCGTAGTCAACAAGATTCGAACCTGCACAGGGAGACCACAGTGGATTTCTAGTCCATCTCCTTAACCAGTCAGCCACGATGACTAGACAAGTTGCTATCATCCCCTACTTAATCTGAAACCCCTAATAACACAACAACCTGTAAACAAACTGGATTGGTGTAACTCATAGGAAATGTAAACAGAAAGTGAATCGTAGTCAGTAGGATTTAAACCTGCGCAGGGAGACCCCAATCCATTTTTAGTTAACCACTTAGCCACTTGGCCACGACTAGGACAGAACATTTGTTTACCACCCCTACTTAAACTGAAAGCACTATTAACACAACAACTGGTAAACTAACTTTTTCGGGGTGGTTAATAGAAAATGTAAACAGGAAGTGAAGTCCGCAGGATTCAAACCTGCGTAGGGAGATCCCAATGGATTTCGAGTCCATCACCTTGACCACTCGGCCACAACTACTACACAAGTCTCTAGCATCCAGCACTCAAACTGGAAGCCCTATTAACACAACAACCTGTAAACTAATTGGATCGTGGTAATTCATAGGAGATGTAAACAGAAAGTCAAGTCATGTCAAGTCAGGTTTATTTGTATAGTGCTTTTCACAACAGACATTGTCTCAAAGCAGCTTTACACAAATCAACAGTTAGGGTGAATGGTGTGAATTTGTCCCTAATGAGCAAGCCTGTGACAAGACTGTGGCAAGGAAAAACTCCCTTAGATGTTATGAGGAAGAAACCTTGAGAGGAACCAGACTAAAGAGGGGAACCCATCCTCATTTGGGTGACATCATGAGTTTGATTATAAATCTTTTAACAATACAGAACACTGGAGAGTGAGAACTAACATGTTTACTGGAGTATAAGATTATCAGTGATGTTCTTTCTGCAGTCTTATACAGTCTATATGGTCAGAAGCTCCGAGTTTTATGAGCTCATCATTTGTGATCATCACAGATCCAGCATCAGCTTCTCCATGCCAGAGCCTTTAAACACTCCAGGAGGTCGAATGTCAAACTCCACACATGTAGCAGGATCCAAATGGCACTGGTACGTCTCTAGATGGTTCAGGATGTTTGCGAGTTCTGCATCTACTTTTTCAAAGGCCCGTAATCATCAAGATGGTGGGAGGTGACTGGAGCTGGCCAAACCTCAGGGTGTCTCGGGATGGGGAGAGAAACAGAAAGAGTGGAGAGGAATTAGCGTAGCTGCTGTTCATGATATTAACAGCACAAGTTGATAATGTGCATGTGATCAGATGTTCTGGAGCACATGGTTATGATATGTGATGTGTGTTATGTATAGGCTTTGCTAAAAAGATATGTTTTTAATCTACACTTAAACTGGGTGAGTGTGTCTGAGCCTCGAACACTGTCAGGAAGACTATTCCAGAGTTTGGAAGCTAAATGTGAAAATGCTCTACCACCTTTAGTGGACTTTGCTATTTTAGGAACTACTAGAAGCCAAGAGTTTTGAGATCTTAGGGAGCGTGGCGGATTGTAGCGAGTTAAAAGACTGGATAGATACATGGGAGCCAAACCATTTAGTGCTTTATAAGTGAGTAGCAGTAGTTTGTAGTCTATTCGAAACTTAACAGGAAGTTGCTATTTTAGGAACAACTAGAAGCCAAGAGTTTTGAGATCTTAGGGAGCGTGGCGGATTGTAGCGAGTTAAAAGACTGGATAGATACATGGGAGCCAAACCATTTAGTGCTTTATAAGTGAGTAGCAGTAGTTTGTAGTCTATTCGAAACTTAACAGGAAGCCAATGTCGGGACGATAAGATCGGGGTTATGTGATCATATTTTCTTGACCTTGTAAGAACTCTGCATTCTGGACTAACTGAAGCTTATATATTAATAACACAGGACATCCACCTAGTCCACCCAGTAGTCTATTCTGGAGATCATAAACGCATGGACGAGCTTCTCTGCATCGGATATAGACAACATGTTTTTGTGACTTGATATGATATTTGAAAGACAAGTTGCTGTCTAAAATAACTCCCAGGTCTTTTACCGTTGAACTAGTGGTTAAAGAACATCCGTCTAAATGCAGGTTGAGATGCTGGAGCTTCTGTATACTAGTTTTTGGGCCGATGTGCAAAATCTCAGTCTTATCGGAATTTAAAAGTAGAAAGTTATGGGTCATACAATCTCTTATTTCCTTAACACACTCAGTTATCCAAGTTAATTGATTTAGATGAGATTTAGCCTGGTTTAGATGAGATATATAGCTGAGTATCATCAGCATTACAATGGAAGCTAATTTCATGCCTTCTAATAATATTTCCTAACGGAAGCATGTATACTGTGAAGAGCAGGGGTCCTAGAACTGAACCTTGCGGCACGCCATAATTTACTTGCATTAGTCTGGATAGCTCTCTATTTAAATCTACGAAATGGTAACGATCGGACAGGTAGGATTTAAACCAGCTTAATGCCTGTCCCTGAATGCCGATGTAATTTTGTAACCGATCTAGGAGGAGATCATGGTCTGTAGTGTCAAATGCAGCACTAAGATCTAGTAGAACCAACAGCAAGATGAAGCCTTGGTCTGAAGCTAAAAACAGGTCATTAGTGATTTTAACTAGAGCAGTTTCTGTGCTATGATGGGGCCTAAAACCTGACTAAAACTCTTCAAAGATATTGTTCTTTTGCAGGTAGGAACATAACTGGGCAGCGACAATCTTTTCTAAAATTTTAGACATAAATGGGAGATTTGAAATTGGTCTGTAAAGTGTTTGGGTCCAGATTAGGTTTTTTAATAAGGGGCTTAATAACTGCTAACTTGAGGGATTTATGGACATGTCCTAACGATAGTAAAGAGTTAATAATATTCAGAAGAGGTTCACCAGTTGTATATAACACTTCCTTCAGTAATTTATTAGGAATTGGATCTAACTGACATGTTATCGATTTAGCTTTGGCAATAAAATAATACAGCTCTTCCTGTCCTACACATGTAAAACAGTGGAATTGTGCAGTTGAAGGTAACACTGTCTTAGGAGATGGTGTCAGAGTTTGGACCGCCACAATTGTTTTTCTAATGTTATCTATTTTTTTAGTGAAGAAATTCATAAAGCCCTCACTACTAAACTGTTTTCAGAGTCCTGATTTGTAGTTAGTTTAGCTACTGTACTGAAAAGGAACCTGGGATTGTGTTTGTTATTTTCTATTAGTTTGCTCAGGTGTTCAGCTGTAACAGCATTTAGTGCCTGTCTGTAGCTGAGGATACTGTCTTTATACGCAATTCTAAATATCTCCAATTTAGTTTTCCTCCATTTTCTCTCCAGATTACAGGCTGTTCTCTTGAGGGCATGCATATGACTATTATACCAAGGTGCAGGTGCTTGTTCTCTAAACTTTTTTTACCGGATGGGGGCAACGGTGTCTAATGTGCTAGTGAGGATAAGGTCTATGTTGTTAGTTATTTCATCAAGAATATTATCAGTTATGGGTTTAGTAAGAAATTGAGATAAATCAGGCAGATTATTTATGAATCTGTCCTTAGTGGTTGAAACAATAGTCCTACCAGGTTGATACCGTGGTGCAACACGGCTAATCTGCTCTACCGGTAGTGTGTACAGTATGAGATAATGGTCTGTGATGTCATCACTCTGAGGTAAGATATCTATATCAGTGACGTCTCCTCCGTGGGATATTAAGTCTAGCGTGTGGTTAAAGCAATGAGTTGGTCTGGTGACGTTTTGTTTAACCCCAAAAGAGTTTAATAAGTCAACAAATGATAATCCTAGAGCATCGTTTACATCATCTACATGAATATTAAAATCTCCTACAAGCAGCACTTCATCAAAAATTGATCAAGAGATTTGATAGAAAACATGCAAACTCTTGAAGAAAATCAGCGCAGGGCCCTGGGAGTCTGTACACGGTTACCAGAGCGAGTTTTCTATGTATGTCTGAAAGTACAATTTTAAGGACGAGCACTTGCTTTGGGGGCAAGTGATCTAATGTTTAAAAGACCAAACGTTAGAACTTTTTGGTGATTGTTTATCTGGCATTTTTCAGTTTTAACTCCAATAAAATTATTTCTGGATCTTGTGTATTTAATTCCTGGTTTTACTACACAAGGAATAGATACGGTTTCTATAAACTGGGCTGTGTGTGAACTTGGAACTATTTGTTCTGTAGTATGCGTGTTCTTATAGTTGAAGATTTCCTGGTGTCTTACCAGTCAGATGGTATGAAGTATCCTAGAGATGTTATCTGATAGCACTGCTGCTCCAACTCTGCTGGGGTGCAGGCCATCAGGGTGGAAGAACCTAGGACGTTCCCAGAAACAGTTCCATTTATTAACAAAAATAAGTTTATGTTCTCGACACCATGACTGTAACCATTCATTTAGAGCTAAAAGTCTACTAAACATCTCATCCCCTCGCTGGTAAGTGGGAAGAGGTCCTGACACTATGATCCTCGTTGTGGGCGATGAGCTGCGTACCGTCTCCACCAGGATCCTGAAGTCTCTCTTTAAGATCTCTGTTTGCCTCAGCCTGGTGTCGTTCATTCCGGCATGAAGAACAACCGATCCAAAGTTCTCCTTCAGGATCGTGGGTACCTGCGCTGCGACATCGAGAACACGGGCACCAGGAAAACAGCGAGTGTGCACCTTACCTGTAGCTCCGGACATGCCGGACGATGGAATCTCCGAGAATTACAGTGTCGCGTTCCGTCTCACGGAGAGGGGTGAAGCAGTTCTCGGTCGAGATCTCGAAGGCCTGTAGTGGTGGCGGGGGAGACGTCTTCGACCGGGGCTTGGCATGTCTCTTCGGCCGCTGCCAGGGTCCGTGTTGCATCTTTGCCGGAGTTGTAGGTGCGCTGGGTCTGGGCAGAGAAACGCGCAGAGTTGAGGTGCTGGGAGTGTTAGATTCAACCCAGGAATTTACCTGGGACGAGTGCGCGTCCGCGCCGGGATGTTTCCAGTGCCACTTTTTGCTCTCGCAGCCGGGCATGCTTTACATGCAGCTTGCAAATCTGTTTTTCCAAAGCCTCCATCTCCAACGCCACCACTTGCAAATCGAACGAGTCCTCACCTGTGCTCAAAGTCAGACACACAGCCGGCATAGTGCTCATAATCACAAACAGATTTAACACGTGTCACGAGGGTGCCGCTCAGCCACAGATTTCCGCCGAGGGTGCCGCTCAGCCACAGAGTTCCGCCTGGGTCTGGGCAGAGAAACGCGCAGAGTTGAGGTGCTGGGAGTGTTAGATTCAACCCAGGAATTTACCTGGGACGAGTGCGCGTCCGCGCCGGGATGTTTCCAGTGCCACTTTTTGCTCTCGCAGCCGGGCATGCTTTACATGCAGCTTGCAAATCTGTTTTTCCAAAGCCTCCATCTCCAACGCCACCATTTGCAAATCGAATGAGTCCTCACCTGTGCTCAAAGTCAGACACACAGCCGGCATAGTGCTCATAATCACGAACAGATTTAACACATGGGTCACGAGGGTGCCGCTCAGCCACAGAGTTCCGCCGAGGGTCAAAGGTGCCGCTCAGCCACAGAGTCCCGCCAAGGGTGCCGCTTAGCCACAGAGTCCCCAGGAGAGCTCGTTCCCCTTCCAGTGTCCCCAGGAGAGCCAGTTCCCGTTCCAGAGTCCCCAAGAGAGCTCGTTCCCGTTCCAGAGTCCCCAAGAGAGCTTGTTCCGTTTCAGAGTCCCCAAGAGAGCTCGTTCCCGTTCCCATCGTACCGCCGCCTGGCCGCGAAGAGGTCGTCGTACCGCCGCCGGGCTGCATAGAGATTGTGGTACAGCCGCCGGGCCGGCAAGAAGGCGACGGCTCGCCCCCGGGCTCCACAAAAGGCGAAGGCTCGCCCCCAAGTCCTCCTCAGGGCAAAGGCTCACCCCCAAGTCCTCCTCAGGGCGAAGGCTCACCCCCAAGTCGTCCTCAGGACGAAGGCTCGCCCCCAAGTTCTCCTCAGGGCGAAGGCTCGCCCCCAGGTCCTCCTCAGGTCGACGGCTCACCCCCAGGTCCTCCTCAGGTCGACGGCTCGCCCCCAGGTCTTCCTCAGGTCGACGGCTCGCCCCCAGGTTCCCCGCAGGGTGACGTCAGGCCTCCAGGTTCACCGCAGGGCGACGTCGGCCTTCCAGGTTCACCGCAGGGCGACGTCGGCCTTCCAGGTTCACCACAGGACGACGTCGGCCCTCCAGGTCCCCCTGATGCCGCCAAAGCTCTCCAGAGGCCCTCCGAGGGTGTCGTTCCAGTTCAACGTCCTGCCGAGGGTGGCTCTGTGTTCCTGGTCTCCGCCGTGGATGTAGTTCGGCCTCCGGTCTCCGCCGTGGACGTCGCTCGGCCTCCGGTCTCAGGCGTGGACGTCGCTCGGCCTCCGGTCTCAGCCGTGGACAGCGTACGGTTACGGTTCTCTGCCGTGGACTTTGCGCCACCGCTGGTCTCCGCCAAGAGCTTGGCTCAGCTTCCGGTCTTTTCGAGGGCCGCTGACCCGTTCCTGATCCCGACCGAGGATGCTGCTTTGCCCTGGGCCCCTTTCAAACCTCCCCTATTCGGCTGCGATGCTCACGGGGCCTCCTTTGTCCCAGGTCAGTTGGAGAGGCCTTCCTCAGAGTGCCCCGGCCCACCTGGCATTGGTTGGTTTTGGGGCGTCAGGTGCCGGCCCTGGAGGGGGGGGTACTGTCAAGGAATCCTCTGCCACGCTTACCTTGGCCACTGTCAGGGATTCCCCTGCTTTTAGTTCAGGTTTTGTTTTCCGTTGGACATTCACTTTCGTTTTGGATTACTCGTTTTGAGCGGATATCTTAGTTTGCTTTCCTTCGCGGCATGTGAGTGTTTTGTTTGTTGAACTGTTTTTTTGAATAAAGACAATGATTAAGTTATTTCCGCTTCCGCGTCATCAGCCTGACACAGAGTCAAAAATTATTTATTCAAATGAAAACCTGTCTTCTTACACAGAATAGTTACAAAACAAAGCTTACTTTGCTGCTTCCCAAAATACTTCAACTTACTGTAACATAAAACAGTACATGTGTTGCCATTGCTGAACACGGAATCACAATCAACATTAGAATCTGACACTGTAATAAAACTACAAAACAACTTGTAACAGAGATGCCCAAGAAAAAAGAACAAAAAACATACAAGTCTTCTGTATGAGATGCCCAAGAAAAAAGAACAAAACATACAAGTCTTCTGTATAAAAATGAACCCCCCCTACACACACACACAAAAAGAGTTAAACTCACTGAATTTACTTTAACATTTACCCCTACTACTTCCCAGTAATCACCAATATATTACTTCCCAATAAAGACTTTCCACTCTGTCATGGCTTTTTTATATGAAGCTGTGGCACCCCCCTTTCATGAATTGAATCCCCTATTATTTCTGTCTGAATGATGCAATTGCACTTAAAACTGGAAATTAATAAATTGTAATAAATAAATGGGTTGTACATAAATACAACTCTTAAATAATATGTATGTAGGCTTGTTAAAAAAAAAGGTCAAGTTCAATTGCTTCTTCTGGAGAAGTGGGTGGGTTTGGATAGATTTCTGACATTACTAAGCAACAAAGCATCTCATCACATAGATGTGGTCCTCTTGACAGGCATTCCTCTTTAAAAGCATGTACTTGTTGATAGTGTAACGAAGGTCATAAGAACCGGATCAAAACCTAAAAAAGAGAAGAATTATACAAATGCACAAAAATTTAAAATCATATTTTAAATATAATATTTTAATGTTTTGGGAATCAAATATTGCCAAAAGAAATTAGTAAAAGTCACAAACCAAAAATATTTATGAGATTAAATAAATAAGAGTAGCTCTGCCTTAATGATTGTTCTTCGTCATCATTGGTGCTGATCAGAGGGGGAGGAGCCTTGAACAGAAAAAAAGATGCATGCCATTAGCAGTACTAAAAAGGAAAAATAAATAAATAAATGAAAATCCAAGCTGATGACTTTGTGCCTTGTCTTCTCATGGTTGTTTTGTTTTTTTTCCCCTTCCCTTGTTCCCTCTTCCCAATTTGTTTAACATCTCTCTTTGATGCTGGATGAGGAGTTCTCGGAACTCTGAAATTTGATTCGTTTCTCCCATCAGCTAGGAGCTCAACATTGGTGGAGACTGGCGAGCCCCTTGTTTCCTCTGAACCAGGATCATTTTCTGTTCTTCATCTGTGTGCTAGAACCATAAGTGCACCATTTTCCTTTTCTTTTTTTTCTCCCTCTCTCTTCCTGGATTTCCATGAACTGTTTTTGGAATGTGTTGCAGGTCTAAATGACAGAAAAGGATGTATATTTACAAATAACATGAAGTTGACCAAACAGAACATGAAATATTTTGTGTTCATAATGTCTGCAATTAAATACAAGTCAAAGTAAATTTAGAAATCACTACTTTCTTTTTTTATATGTGTTTTCCATACTGTCCCAACTTTTTCTAATTTGGGGTTGTAGTTTTCTAGTTTTTTCATTGCGGGACGATTTTACAGTCTTTAAAACGATTTGCATGAAAACTTTACACTCTAGATGATGTAGCTCCCCTTAAGACCAAAATGATCAGGGAGAAAAAATTAGCACAGTGGTATACTGATCATACACGCACCTTAAAACAGACCACTCGAAAATTAGAACGTAAATGGCGTCAAACAAAATTAACAGTATTTCAAATAGCATGGAAGGAGAGCCTCCTAAATTATAGAAAATCTCTTAGTGCTGCTAGATCAGCATATTTCTCCACCCTCATAGAAAATAACAAGCATAATCCTAGATTTTTATTCAGCACGGTAGCAAAATTAACAGGGAATAAAAGCACTGCACTCACATGCACACCATCAATAGGTAGTAATGATTTTATGAACTTTTTTAATAATAAAATTGAAAACATCAGGCAAGAAATCCAGACGGTTAATATAAATCCAAATTATTTTACAAGTAACCCTGTAGACAGCAGTGTAATTATAACGGATAATCAACTACAAAGCTTCACTTCTATTCATGAGAATGACTTAATTTCATTAATCTCCTCATCGAAATCTTCAACCTGCATTCTCGATCCCTTGCCTACTAGTTTCTTTAAACAGATAACTCCAGAGATAATCAAACCAGTTTTAAAAATAATTAACTCTTCTATTAGCACTGGTTATGTACCTAAATCTTTCAAACTGGCAGTTATCCACCCCCTTATTAAGAAACCTGACCTTGACCCATGTCAGTTGTCCAACTACAGACCGATATCAAATCTCCCCTTTATATCCAAAATTTTAGAAAAGGTTGTAGCACAGCAGTTATGCTCACACCTACTTATGAATAACATTTTTGAAATGTATCAGTCAGGATTTCGGCCTCATCATAGCACAGAGACGGCGCTTGTTAAGGTGGTAAATGACCTGTTATTGGCCTCTGATCAGGGTTTTGTTTCCTTACTTGTTTTGCTCGACCTTAGTGCAGCTTTTGACACCATTGATCACACTATACTGCTTGCTAGACTTGAGAACGTGGTAGGAATAAAGGGAACAGCTCTCTCTTGGCTCAGGTCTTATTTGACTGATCGCTATCAGTTTGTGGATGTAAATGGTGAGTTCTCCACACTCTATGAGGTAAAGTTTGGTGTTCCTCAAGGATCTGTCTTAGGCCCACTGCTTTTCTCTTTATATCTGCTGCCTCTTGGTGAAATCATTCATAAACATGGGATTCGCTTCCATTGCTACGCTGATGACACACAGCTGTATATTTCAGCAAAGCCAGATGAGAGAGATCAGCTAAACAGTGTTGAGGAGTGTGTAAAGGACATTAGACAGTGGATGCTTAATAACTTTCTTCTGCTCAACTCAGATAAGACGGAAGTACTTTTACTAGGACCACATGCAGCTAGAAGCAAACTTTCTGATTACGTAGCATCTCTGGATGGTGTTTCTGTTTCAGCATGTACGGCTGTCAAAGACCTTGGTGTGATTATTGACCCGAGTCTTTCCTTTGAGTCTCACGTGAATAATATCACCAGGATCGCCTTCTTTCACCTTAGAAATATTGCTAAAATTAGAAATATGATGTCGTTACAGGATGCAGAAAAACTAGTTCATGCTTTTGTTACTTCTAGATTAGACTACTGTAACGCTTTACTGTCTGGGTGTGCGAGTAAGTGCATAAATAAGCTTCAGTTAGTTCAGAATGCAGCAGCAAGAGTCCTTACCAGATCTAGTTAATACGACCACATCACCCCTGTTTTAATCAGTCTACACTGGCTCCCAATCAAATCTCGCATTGATTATAAGATACTACTACTGACGTATAAAGCACTTAACGGTCTCGCACCGCAGTATCTGGGTGAACTTTTGTACCAGTATGATCCTCCACGCCTACTTAGATCAAAAGGTGCTGGCTATCTGTTGGTTCCTCAAATAATGAAGACTACCGCAGGGGGCAGATCTTTCTCTTATAAAGCCCCACATTTATGGAACAGCCTTCCAATCAGTGTTCGGGACTCAGACACAGTCTCAGTGTTCAAGTCGAGGTTGAAAACTTATTAGTTAAGTCAAATCTTTGATCAGTAGATTTTTCTTAGGTAAAGGCTCAGATCTGGAGGGAGCATGGATATAGAGTGTTTGGTGAACTGGTATATTTGTATGCTGTCGTCCCCTCACTCTCACACGTTCACTCAGGTTTGTTGAAGGTGGTGTGGTGGGTCGTCTCTTATCCCAGAGATCCCTCATGTCTGTGTTACCTTCTGGTTCTCCCTTTTAGATATGCTGCCATAGCGAGTCTTGCCGGAGTCCAAACTGCACAGTGACATTAACTTTCATACACCAATAGGGACACTTAATAATCCATATCCTTCTCTTCCCGTCACCCTCTCTCTCTCTCTGTCTCTCTCTCTCTCTCTCTCTCTCTCTCTCTCTCTCTCTCTCTCTCTCTCTCTCTCTCTCTCTCTCTCTGTCAAGTTAAACATGCTCCTAAGGCTCCAGTGACCACTGTAGCTGCCCCTCTCCCCTCCGCGGATCTTCACACTTCTGTGCAGCTTGGGACGGTCTTTCATCAACACCTTGGGTGGTTCCATGTAATTCCGAAGTAGAACGGGTGCTTTGAGGATGGATTGGACTGTAGTTGGTGTCGGCGGTCTGCTGCACTGACTCGGGAGTGCAGTTTGCTTCTGATCATCATCACTGTACCCCGCAACTTTGTATATCTGCTTCAAATTGACATTTGGTGCAACCCAGATGAGGATTGGTTCCCTCTTGAGTCTGGTTCCTCTAAAGGTTTCTTCCTTATGCCATCTCGGGGAGTTTTTCCTTGCCACAGTTGCTCATCAGGGACAAACATACTTACAAAGAACATATTTACATTTAATCACCACATTATCTGTCTAAAGCTGCTTTGAGACAATGTTCATTGTTAAAAGCGCTATACAAATAAAAATGATTTGAATTGAATTGAACTACTAGAAGTCCAAAATTTTAAGATCTCAGGGAGCGTGACCGATTGTAGCGTGTAAAAAGACTGGATAAATACATGGGAGCCAAACCATTTAGTGCTTAATAAGTAAGAAGTAATAGTTTGTAGTCTATTCGAAACTTAACAGGAAGCCAATGAAGGGACGATAAGATTGGGAAGTTTATTGTAATCTTTGAGCCACGAATGATGCACCGATGCAGAGTGTAGCAGCAATGACACAAACTTCACTTCACAACAAGAGCAAAAAAAATAATAAAAAACTAAAGAAAAACAGTTCAAATTCAAGAAATAAAAAATACAATGTTATGTAAACTTTACAGAAAATTTTTATTGCATTGTTTACAGTTTGAATGAATGAATACATAACAAAAACACACAAATAAATACATTTGTGTGTGGAGGGAAAAACAAAACCAAAATAATTTCAGGACCTTATTGAGCACCGTAAACGACCACGTGACCACCAGGCTACAGGGCAGGTCGTGTGATGGCGTCACATAATGGGCGCTACATACTCAGTACAAGTCCCGCCCCTTATTATAGATGATTAGCTAGAACATTAAGCAAACCGTGTGCTGATTAGCCAGTTTACATACAGAATGGGTCTCGGTCTCTCTCTCTCTCTCTCTCTCTCTCTCTCTCTCTCCCTCTCTCACTCACTCGCTCGCTCGCAGGATGGTCAGAAACACACAGCTGGAAATGGAAAATGCTCCTCCTAGAATCATGCAGGGGATTTTGCTCCCATCAAAATAAAAACAGCTGTAAATCTTATATGTTCCAACAGAATATTGTGAGGGACATTTATGCTGCAAAAAAACACATATATAAAATGCATAATATGAATGTATTTGTAATCATATATGTTCTATACGTCCTACATATGACTAAAGTCTTATAGATGTTCATGATGTAAAAACACAGGGAAAGATAATTGAATATGAAATCTGTACTTTACTCATGACTTTGCTCTTATCTTCACCTAGGTGTGGTCTTTATGCCTATAGTTAATAATAGTCATACTGAATACTGATTTTCACATTTAGATACAATACAACATCTAAACTACTTACACAAGCACACATTTTAATTACTAAATTATTTATTATTGTGGTTTAGTTGCATTGTATAAGGTTTAGTTGCATATTTCACATACCAATAAAGTTTTTATTTCAAATATGACATCACCAGATTTCATTTTCCTTTGTGACAATTTCTTTATCACAACTTTATCACAGTTCTACATTTAGTATATACAATAGTTCTATTTTAAAACTACAAACATAAAACTTTACAAGATCTCAAAGTGATTCTTACACATATCACCACCAACAGAGTCCATGTGACATTTACAAACATGACTTTCTGTCACATATATTCAAATCAATTTTTTTAACCTCTTCATTTGTAATATTTTAGTTCACTGTTCTAGAAATATTTTTGATTTACCTTTGATTATTTACAACAATATGTTCTGATTTGTTTACAAACAACAGGACCAGACTGTTCACAATGAATGTAAACACATGGTCTCATAATGTCATTGCTGTCAACTGCTCTTTCAAATCCTGTAGAAAAATAAACAGTCTTCATGAAGGTCAATGATATTTTGACAGTAGATCCTCAAACCAGATTCTGCACTGTACAATTTCCACATTTTTCTGACTGCATATAGACGATGTTGGTCATCACTGACACAGAGAAAGTATGAAACCTTAAAAATACTGCCTTCTTTTAATATCACAACAGAGTTGTTCCTTTTCTTTGTCTTTGTATATGTTGTGCTGTGAATGACTTCTCCATTGACAACTTTTCTGTTATAGTAGCTGCCAGTAGAGGTCACGGGTACATCTAGCAATGCATGCAATGTGTTCATATCATTTTCAGACACAGGCCTAATCTTTGCCACTTCAAGTGCAGTCACCCTGTCATATCTAGCACAGATCTTTATGTGATGTTTACTGGAGTTTATTTTCTTTGTAGAATGATTTTATTTCAGGTTAGACATCAGGAGATGAGCAGGTCTTAGCTATGAGTGGCAATCCACAAGACCATGCTACCCTTTTGCAAATCTGCTGAGGTACTGCATTACTGTTTTTTACTTGCTTGAGCAAGTAACCATTATCTTCACCATACAAAGACTGAACTAATTTAACATAAATCTCAAGAGCGTCATGAGCATGATCAATATCTTCTTGACAAATGTCTGAAAATAGCAAAATGTACATGTATAGCCCAGTGGCAAAGATACTTGTTTGGAAGTTTCCCCTTCAGGACTGCCAAATTGTAATATTAAAGCCATTTCTGCCATTCGTGAGCTTTCCAAAACCTATGTTGAACAATAGACCATGGGATTCAGGAAAAAAAAAACTTGGAGATTTCCATCTACACTTGTAGTGTTCAAACCAGTATACCATGGTTGACTGTAGCCTTTGGAATCAAACCATAAAGTGCCTATTCTGATGGCAACACCCCCCCCCCGCAACACACAATGCATGTAATCAGGGACCACACCATTGATCAGGTTAAAATTGGGTAAGTCCACAGTTAGAGATGGCCCTTTTATTCCTAAAATGCTGTGTTCGTTATTTTTGCCAATCTCACCTATTTGCACAGTTGTGTTGTGATCTCTAAGGTCTGGCATCTCCTCCAAACAAAAATTGTTTGAAGGAGTTGTTTCAAATTGTTGTTTAAAATTCTGCAGCAAAGGTCATGCAACAGCATCACATATAGCACATAATGCATAGACCTTTGTGTTTTTTATTGAATGATCTACTAGATCCTGCCATTAAGGTCCCGTTTGTCCAAAAATGTAGCATTTATATTTAAAGTATTTACCAAAAGATATGTGTTAAGCTTTAATGTTGATCTACTTATTTTTAAACTCAACAACATTGCATTCCGCTCCATCAGATTAACGTTCAGTTTATCTACACATTCAGAGACAATGTATGTAACAAAATGTGAACCAAAATTACATACAATTGTCCTTATTTACCTGCACCCCAGATGAAATCCCCTCTTCTGCACTTTCTAAAGAATGAGAGACTGGGCTGTAATAAAAGATCAAGACTTTTTAAGATACATACGTTTAACTATCAATAAAAAATATAGCAATAAAAACGCGTAGAAATATAGCTAAAATAGAAATAGTTGATGTTTACCTGTATTTATTTGAATATAGACTCCTCAGTGGTAGACTAACCTGGATTAGGGGACATAATAAACTGATAAATGTGAATATGAAGAGATGTTTTTTAAGACATCAAGATTCAAGTATAAAAAAATTCTTTTCAAGTAAAGCTAACGTGGATGGGACAGAGGGAGTCATTGATGTAAACATGACTGAGAACAGAGACATTCCTGATTATCATCATCATCATCATCATCAACTTTTCTCTGCTTGTGTTCAATATCGATTCAGCGCTCATTTCTGGTTTACCATTTAAAAAATACATAAATAAATAACTACAAGAGGCAAAATTAAAACCTCCAGCAAAACATACATTTATTCACAACATCCTTTCTTTACTTAAATATAAAATAAATAAATAAACTCCACCGAAAAATATTTTTAATCAGTAACCATTTGTTTTATTTCTGCACCAAGTCTCAAATCAAACATCAAATCCACCATAATTCACACGATTAACCCTCTGGGTGATGTTTTTTTGGGGGTTTTCCCTCATAATGGAGAAACAAACTTAAATTACTGTCGCTATTGATCGTACAGATAAAAACAATGCATCAATCAAATCTGTAAAATGTGTAAATTTATTTGTATTCACTTATAATAACAACAAAACGCTGTGTTTTTGTAAAATAAAGTAAACCGACAGGGGGCGCTCTCTGCCATGTCATCTCTACAAACGCATCAATAAAACAAGTGAATATCAGTGAATATTTACCTCACAGACATAATAAATATATGTGTAGAAAACTCGACATATCTTTTACATAAACCACATTCACATCTAATAAAAATATTCTCTGATTCTGTAATCAGTATGATTTATACCATAAATCCCATTAAACCATTACAGACCATAAATCAGTATGATTATGATAAAAGCTTCTTGACTTGGAGAGGTGCAGTTTCTTTGGTATCACCTCATTAACTGTCTTTGTGGAAACATAGAAAAGGTTCCGTTTGGTGTCCTGATGATTTACGTCATTTAAACCATCATTATTGTCATCATGCTCTATGTTGCATCCATATTTCTCCATGTCCATGTGGCTTAAAGTATTAAAAAATCAAGAATAATTACTTATGTTACATTTAGAACAAATAGAACTGTGCAAATTAGTTTTTAAGTAATTAAATAAGTGATTAAATATTTAATTTGATTGACAGCTCTAATATTAATATGATTTGAGGTTCAGTTACCAGCGTTACACTAAAACAAGTAGAAGTAATAACTACTTTTTACTGAAGTACATGTCAGAGCCAAAACTTCTTTACTTTCACTTGAGTAAAAAAGTGTAATCAATACATCAACTTTTCCCCCTGAGTATTTTGAAACATGAGTATTTGCACTTCTACTTAAGTAAATGATGTGTGTACTTTTGCCACCTCTGGTTTTAGCTACATCAGCAATAAAGTATAATGTGTTTATAGCCTGCATGACTTTAGCTATGCTAATGTGTGACATCCCATGGTAATGCTTCACCAACACTATTAAAGCTAGTTTAGGCAGAGCAATTTTACCATCTACATCTCTAATGATAGGAGCAGATTCTGATTTACATTGTTTAGAAGCCCAATACTTCATGTCCTCCTCAGTAGGCTGACTCTGAAGTCTTTTTAGGTCAATATCTGGTATATTGGAGATATGTGACATCATCGAGATATCAGGGTTTGTATGTATTGTGTCCAAATCTACTGGTTGTTTTGCTGCTTTCTTAGCTACTTTATCCGCTAATATGTTTCCCTGAATTTCCTCTGAATCATCTGCGGCATGCCCTTTAACCTTCACTATGGCCACTTTGGCAGGAAGTTAAACAGCTTTTAAAAGGTCGCCTATGAGATTAAATGTCCTATTGGCTTTCCAAGTCTCGTTGATTCCATGTTTCAGCAAAAACATGCACAACACCATAAGCATAGAATCAGTGTATATAGTCACTACTTTACCTTCAGACAACTGACATGCTCTTGTAAGTGCCACCAACTCTGCAGCTGTGTGCAGATGTGTATGGTAATGATTTAGCTTCAACTATTTCATCAGGTAATCTTACAACCACATATCCACATAAATACACATCAGAAGGTTTTGAAAATGATCCATCTACATATAGACAATCCCCCTCTTCCAGGGCCGTATTTAAAAGATCGGGCCTACAAGAGGTCTCTTGTTCAATGTGTTTAAGGCAATCATGTGCCTCGTTAAAACCACCTAAATCTATAAAGTCTAGAAGATCACGCAGCACTACTAAAGCTGAATGTGGCTGAGATGAGGCTTAATGGTCAAGTTTTCTGTCTTCAAGAGTGTGGTTTCATAACCAGATCTACGTTGTGCTGTCATATGTTGTGTGTTGAGGTTGTGTAAAATAGCTGTTAGCTGAAGTGAGGTGTTCAGTATTAAAGGATGTGACAGCACCATTTTCTCAGCATCCCGGACCATCAGAGCTGCAGCAGCTACTGCACGCAAGCATGAGGGAAACCCTAGTGTTATGTTTTGTACAGATTCAGAAAGATACACAACAGGGAGATATCTGTCACCGTTTCCTGGGCCAGAATCTCCACAGCCGTACCACCACGTTCTTCACATAAAGGTGAAAAGCCTTAGTATCATTCTGAAGACCTAAAGCTGGAGCAGACTGTAGCCTTCTTGAGGGCAGTAAAACTATCAGACATTTCATGAGTCCACAGAATGAGATGTGATGGAGGAGCTTTGTGATCCTTCTGCCCTGGGCTTTTTCACATCAACTCCTCAGATCCTGTAGATAAACGTGTTCTTGGTTTGCAGACATGGAAATGCAGGAACACTGGAGTCTTCACACACAATTGTTCATTACCATTAAACACTAGAAGAGAAAAAAGTGAATCAGTAACAGAAAACTAGAAGGTGGTGTTTGATGATCAGCAGCAGGTAATTATCTCTGCTTCAAGGAAACCAGGATTTTATTCCAGTGTTCCATTTTTTCATGCTTATATAATATCTTTGGTAGAACATTTAGTGAGAAGGTGCTGAAGATGGAAGAGGAACATGAGCAGATATTTGCATCACATCACTGCACTTCTCCAATCCCAGGCTGTAGAGTTTTTGCTGCTTTTAATAAAGATCACTGCTGTGGAGCTTCTCTCTTTTTCTACATGGACATTAAAGTGCAGACTTTAAGAACATGCTGAGGGGAATTTTATAGGAATGAAAGAAGACACGGTGTGGAGGTGGAGAGATAAAAGCACTGACTGAGTGAGGAAAACAGCTGCTTACAGACAATCCAATATTTGTGGCAATAAAAGATGATCATCATCTAATAAATAATGCTAATGTAGTAAATAACTCAAATGTAGTAAATAACACTAATAATTACATTATTCAGTGTTTATATAAAACAGATTATTACTCACTCCAGTGTCTGTAGTTTGTAACGTTCATCATCCTTCAGATCAGAGAGACACTTCACTCCTGAGTCTCCTACTTTATTCCTACACAGATCTAGTAATCATCTAATAAATAATGCTAATGTGCTAAATAACTCAAATGTAGTAAATAACACTAATAATTACATTATTCAGTGTTTATAAAAAACAGATTATTACTCACTCCAGTGTCTGTAGTTTGTAACGTTCATCATCCTTCAGATCAGAGAGACACTTCACTCCTGAGTCTCCTACTTTATTCCTACACAGATCTAGTACTCTCAGGTGTGAGGGGTTTGATCTCAGAGCTGAAGCGAGAGCAGCACAGCCCTCATCTGATACTTCACAATTCCACAACCTGCAGATACACAATGACACACACTTCACTCTCTCAGTTTTTACACATTACACATCCTGTGTGTTCTTTCCACTAGAAAAAGAGAAAGAGAGAGAAAGAGAGAGAGAGAAAGAGGGAGGGAGAGAGGGAGGCAAGAGAGGGAGAGAGAGAGAGGGAGAGAGTATGGTGGCTGAAAAGTGCAAAACACAAACAAATCAGAAAACAAATTAGAAAACGCGAACAAATGCAAAAACAAAATTAAAACACAAAGACAATTCAGACAAAGTGGAAAAGGAAGGTAAAGTGTGTGAATGAAACACTTACTGATCATTGGACGAGACACCTGTCATTCAACATACAGGAAGTATGAAATCTTTGCTTCTTGTACATGTGTAAAGTTCTCTGTTTACTTTAAACTAGTTTTTATTAGGATATATTGCACCTCTAAATATAAGAAAATAACAGAATCAGGGAGAAACTGGAATAAATTTAAAGCTTCTTTGAGGAAGGACATTCATATGCAGTGATGTAGGAAATGCTGCAGTATATCATCACATAAAAATGAGTTTCTACACTTTTACACATACGTTCCAACTTCCCCCTGCTGTAGACTGTTACTTTAGACGCTTTATGGTCTGATATCCATAACTGGCTTTAACCAAAGGTTCTCCATCTAAGAACTTTCACTGTGAAAGACATTATCTTTGGACTTGTAATAAACAATAACAAAGACGACTTTCTTGTTAATAAAATACTTTTGATGGGAAAATCTTATATACACAAATTTAAATATTTGAAAGAGAAACCAATAATTTTTTGCATTTTATAATTAGGTTATTTCTTTTACAAAAGGCCTTAAAGTGATTTAAAAGAAAAATGCAATGAATCTTTTCCTTTATAGAAAAATATGATTTACAGAATAAACCATAGACCTGTTTATTTTTATCCTTTTTTATTTTATTTGATTATTATTGGTATTGTTATAAATTGTATATATCTATCTATTTTTTCCCTATTTTCCCTAAATATATGTGTATATATTTGTATTTTTCTGCACCTGTTCTGTGTATTGTAATGCAAATTGTACTTGTTATTGCCATGTTTGTCAATTGTAAATTAATTAATTGATTAAAAAAGACTCTTATTCTTCTTGCATATGTTGAATGACAGGTGTCTCGTCCAATGATCGGTAAGTGTTTCATTCACAAAATATACCTCCCATTTCCACTTTGTCTGAATCGTCCTTGTGTTTTCGGATTTGTTATTTTGTTTTCAGATTTGTTGATATGTTTTGACTTCTCGGCCACTGTAAGAGAGGGAGAGTGGAGACCAGGACTGACCATCACACTCTCATCACTGACCCTAACACTCTCGTCACTGATTATTACACTCATTGGTGACCCTCACACTCATCACTGACCCTCACACTCACATCACTGACTATTACACTCTCATCACTGACCATCACACTCTCATCACTGACTATCACACTCTAATCACTCTGATCATCACACTCTCATTACTGACCATCACTCTCATCACTGACCATCGCACTCACATCAATGACCATCACACTCATCACTGACTATTACACTCATCACTCTGACTATCGCACTCACATCACTGACCATCGCACTCACATCACTGACCATCGCACTCACATCTCTGACCATCACACTCTCATCACTGACCATTACACTCACATCACTGACCATCACACTAATCACTGATCATTACACTCATCACTGACCGTCACACTCATCACTGACCATAACATTCACATCACTGACCATCACACTAATCACTGATCATTACACTCATCACTGACCGTCACACTCATCACTGACCATAACATTCACATCACTGACCCTCACACTCACATCACTGACCATCGCACTCTCATCACTGACCCTCACACTCTCATTACTGATTATTACACTCATTACTGACCCTCACACTCATTACTGACCCTCACATTACTGACTATTTCACTCATCACTCTGACCCTCACACTCACATCACTGACTATCACTGACCCTCACACTCACATCACTGACCATCACACTCACATCACTGATTATTATACTCATTACTGACCATCACACTCATTACTGACCCTCACATCAATGACTATTACACTCTTCACACTCACATCACTGACCCTCACATCACTGACCCTCACACTCACATCACTGACCATAACACTCAAATCACTGACCATCACTGACCCTCACACTCACATCACTGACCATCGCACTCTCATCACTGACCAATGCACTCACATCACTGACCATTGCACTCATCACTGACCAATGCACTCACATCACTGACCATCGCACTCTCATCACTGACCATCACACTCATCACTGACCATCACACTTACATCACTCTTACCATCCCACTCACATCACTGACCCTCACACTTATCACTGACCAGCACACTTATCACTGACCAGCACACTCATCACTGACCATTACACTCACATCACTGACCCTCACACTCACATCACTGACCATCACACTCAGAAAATACAGATTCAATGCTGCAAGTTTGATTTTATTTTTGAGCTGCAATAAAAGTCACAACAGCTCAATTCTACACTGAGGGATTTTTGTAGCTTGTTAGATATTAGATCATCTCTTTCTGCATTATTCTGCCTCGTCACAGTCACATTTATATCAACACTTTTGTACTTTTATTAGATATTAGAAACTAAAACAATTAATTTAATACAAAAGTCAATAAAAAGTCATGATTATAAAAAGATTAAAAATTAAATCAACACTTATTTAAACTAACAAAAAAAAATAAAAAAATTAAACTATAAAATTCCTCCTCAGAACATTGATGCTAAACCTAAAAGCTCTGCTTCAGTCTCACTATTAGAGAATGTGGAGCAGGTCATGTGACTCTCAAAGAGATGATCTTACCTCAGTATCTCCAGTTTACAATGAGGATTCTCCAGTACAGCAGCGAGACACTTCACTCCTGAGTCTCCTACTTTATTCTCAGACAGATGCAGTTTTCTCAGGTGTGAGGGGTTTGATCTCAGAGCTGAAGCAAGAGCAGCACAGCCTTCATCTGATACTCCACAACCACACAACCTGCAGATACACAATAACACACACTTCACTCTCTCAGTTTCTACACATTACAAATCCTGTGTGTGTTTTGATATGGTGGTGTGGATGGATGGATGGATGATAGCAGAAATATAAACAATAGATTGTGTAAATTAAAGAATTCAGATAAAGAAACTGAATATTGAAACGTTTTATTCAGTGACAAGAACAAGTGTGTGTGTGTGTGTGTGTGTGTTCATGTGAGAAAGAGAGAGCGAGTGAGGGTGTGTTTGTTAGAGTTAGTGAGAGAGAGAATGTGTGAGTGTGAGTGTGTGTGTGCATGTGTGTGTGTGTGTGTGTGTGTGTGTGTGTGTGTGTGTGTATACACAAATCTAAATATTTGAAAGAGAAACCAATAATTTTTTGCATTTTATAATTAGGTTATTTCTTTTACAAAAGGCCTTAAAGTGATTTAAAAGAAAAATGCAATGAATCTTTCCCTTTATAGAAAAATATGATTTACAGAATAAACCATAGACCTGTTTATTTTTATCCTTTTTTTATTTTATTTTATTATTAATATTATTGTTATAAATTGTATTTATCTATCTATTTTTTCCCTATTTTCCCTAAATATATGTGTATATATTTGTATTTTTCTGCACCTGTTCTGTGTATTGTTATGTAAATTGTACTTGTTATTGCCATGTTTGTAAATTGTAAATTAATTAATTGATTAAAAAAGACTCTTATACTTCTTGTATATGTTAAATGACAGGTGTCTCCTCCAATGATCGGTAAGTGTTTCATTCACATACTATACCTTCCTTTTCCACTTTGTCTAAATCGTCCTTATGTTTTCGGATGTGTTATTTTGTTTTCAGATTTGTTAATATGTTTTGACTTCTCGCCCACTGTTAAAGAGGGAAAGGGGAGGCCAGGACTGCCCATCACACGCTCATCACTGACCATCACACTCTCGTCACTGATTATTACACTCATTGGTGACCCTCACACTCATCACTGACCCTCACACTCACATCACTGACTATTACACTCTCATCACTGACCATCACACTCTCATCACTAACCATCACACTCTCATCACTCTGATCATCACACTCTCATTACTGACCATCACACTCACATTACTGACCATCACACTCACATTACTGACCATCGCACTCTCATCACTGACCATCACACTCTCATTACTGACCATTACACTCACATCACTGACCATCACACTTACATCACTGACCATCACACTCATCACTGACCAATGCACTCACATCACTGACCATCGCACTCTCATCACTGACCATCACACTCATCACTGACCATCACACTCACATCACTCTAACCATCCCACTCACATCACTGACCAGCACACTTATCACTGACCAGCACACTCATCACTGATTTTATTTTTGAGCTGCAATAAAAGTCACAACAGCTCAATTCTACACTGAGGGATTTTTGTAGCTTGTTAGATATTAGATCATAATCTCTTTCTGCAATATTCTGCCTTGTCACATTTACATTTATATCAACACTTTTGTACTTTTATTAGATATTAGAAACTAAAACAATTAATTTAATACAAAAGTCAATAAAAAGTCATGATTATAAAAAGATTAAAACAATTAAATCAACACTTATTTAAACTAACAAACAAAAATAAAAAAATTAAACTATAAACTTCCTCCTCAGAACATTGATGCTAAACCTTAAAGCTCTGCTTCAGTCTCACTATTAGAGAATGGTGTGTGTGTATGAGTGTGTGAGTGTGAGTGTGGGTGTGTGTGTGTAAGAGAGATGATCTTACCTCAGTATCTCCAGTTTATAGTGAGGATTCTCCAGTACAGCAGAGAGAAACTTCACTCCTGAGTCTCCTACTTTATTATCAGACAGATTGAGTTCTCTCAGGTGTGAGGGGTTTGATCTCAGAGCTGAAGCGAGAGCAGCACAGCCTTCATCTGATACTCCACAATCCCACAACCTGCAGATACACAATAACACACACTTCACTCTCTCAGTTTCTACACATTGCACATCCTGTGTGTGTTTTGATATGGTGGTGTGGATGGATGGATGGATGAATGGACGGATGATAGCAGAAATATAAACAATAGATTGTGTAAATTAAAGAATTCAGATAAAGAAACTGAATATTGAAACGTTTTATTCAGTGACAAGAACAAGTGTGTGTGTGTGTGTGTGTGTGTGTGTGTGTGTGTGTGTGTGTGTGTTCATGTGAGAAAGAGAGAGAGAGTGAGGGTGTGTGTGTTAGAGTTAGTGAGAGAAAGAATGTGTGAGTGTGTGTGTGTGTGTGTGTGTGTGTGTGTGGGAGAGAAAGTGAGAGAGAGAGATTTCATAAACCTGTATTATACATAGACATAAAAACCATACAAACAAACTTAAGTCAAAACAAATCAAACAAATGAGCAAAGTCCAAACATAAATCCAAAATTTAAACTAACAACATATCAAAAATTAATTCTCTATCAATTACAACACAAATAATGTTATTAAAACACCACTGTAATTCAAAAGACTCCAAATCAATAGTTAGTTGAAAATACAGAAATCTTAAAAATAACCCCTGCAACAAGGCAAAGATAGATCCCAATCTGAAACTGAAAAATGTCTCTCTTATCCCACAGAACACACATTTATCATCAACATCTGATTTATTAACAGAGACAAAGACATTCACAGCTACGGCCCCATGTAGAATCCACTACTGCAGGTCACCAGTCTGCTTATTCAATGCTGGTTTGTAGAACACCCTCCACACTGGCTTATCTTCTTCTCCTAAACCACATTTTTATTGCCAAACAGTATCTTTCTTCTACAAAACACTTATACAGCTCTCCACTTCCACTTCCAATCCACTTCCATTTTTTACTGCAGAAAGGAAGAGACTGGACAAGCTGATCAGGAAGGCCAGCTCAGTCCTAGGGATTCCCCTGGACACTGTACAGGAGGTGGGAGAAAGGAGGATGGTAGCACAACTATCATCATTCCTGGAGAACGCCTCCAATCGTTGAGCAGCTCCTTCAGTGACAGACTGTTACATTCTAAGTGTCTGAAGGAGCGATACAGAAGGTCTTTTCTCCCTGCTGCTATTAGACTTTACAATTAAAGCTGCTTCCAGTAAACCAGCCACCATAATACACACTGTTATTACTGTTTAACTGTGTAATAATATTATCTGTGTGCAAAATTACCTGCAATACCACCTGTGTGCAATACTACCTGCAATACGTACTTTTTTACTTATTTGTATTTATACATTGTGTTGTGTATATACTGTATATGATATTATGTATCTATTCTTTTATATATTTGCATTTATTTATTTATTTTCTTTGCTGCTGTACCAAAGAAATTTCCCCACTGTGGGTCGAATAAAGGTACATCTTATCTTATCTTAGCTTTTCCTTCAGCTAAACTCAGATCCATATTTTTTAGACCTTCTAATATCCAGCAGTGTGCTACACATACCTTTTAAATCAGGAGAAGGGGGGATTTTGGTAAAGGGATGTTTAATATCTGGAATCAGACTTTTATCAGCAAAGTTTAATAACACACCGTATTTTTCGGACTATAAGCCGCTACTTTTTTCCCACGCTTTGAACCCCGCGGCTTAAACAATGAAGCGGCTAATACAGTGAGGAAAATAAGTATTTAAACACCCTGCTATTTTGCAAGTTCTCCCACTTGGATATCATGGAGGGGTCTGAAATTGTCATCGTAAGTGCATGTCCACTGTGAGAGACATAATCTAAAAGAAAAAATCCAGAAATCACAATATATGATTTTTAAACTATTTATTTGTATGATACAGCTGCAAATAAGAATTTGCACACCTGTCTATCAGCTAGAATTCTGACCCTCAAAGACCTGTTAGTCTGCCTTTAAAATGTCCATCTCCACTACATTTATTATCCTAAATTAGATGCACCTGTTTGAGGTCGTTAGCTGCATAAAGACACCTGTCCACCCCATACAATCAGTAAGAATCCAACTACTAACATGGCCAAGACCAAAGAGCTGTCCAAAGACACCAGAGACAAAATTGTACACCTCCACAAGGCTGAAAAGGGCTACGGGGAAATTGCCAAGCAGTCATTAGAAAATGGAAGAAGCTAAACATGACTGTCAATCTCCCTCGGACTGGCGCTTCATGCAAGATCTCACCTCGTAGGGTCACAATGACCCTAAGGAAGGTGAGAAATCAGCCCAGAACTACACGGGAGGAGCTGGTCAATGACCTGAAAAGAGCTGGGACCACCGTTTCCAAGGTCACTGTTGGTAATACGCTAAGACGTCATGGGTTGAAATCATGCATGGCACGGAAGGTTTCCCTGCTTAAACCAGCACATGTCCAGGAACGTCTTAAGTTTGCCAATTACAATTTGGATGATCCAGAGGAGTCATTGGAGAAATTCATGTGGTCAGATGAGACCAAAATAGAACTTTTGGGTCATAATTCCACTAAACGTGTTTGGAGGAAGAAGAATGATGAGTACCATCCCAAGAACACCATCCCTACTGTAAAGCATAGGGGTGGTAGCATTATGCTTTGGGGGTGTTTTTCTGCACATGGGGCAGGGCGACTGCACTGTATTAAGGAGAGGATGACCGGGGCCATGTATTGTGAGATTTTGGGGAAGAACCTCCTTCCCTCAGTTAGAGCATTGAAGATGGGTTCGTACCACATCATAAATTTGGATGAGGTTCCTCTGACGTTTGACCTGCCGCTCACTCGGACTGTCAACAGGAAATGTGAATCATTCGTCACGCTGAAAACAACCGGGCATGAAAAAACACACTTCACCTGTGTTCTGAGCTGCACGGCATCGGGAGAAAAGCTTCACCGATCGTGACTGTTTTTTTTTTAAAACGCACGACGATGCCAAAAGATAGATTCTCGAGAGAAATTGTTGTGAAAGGAAGGAGGGAGACAGTGAGCAATGACTTTCTTGGTGGGCTACTGTTTAGATACAAGCCCTGTAACAGACAATGTCTTTTATTAAAGCCTGTGTAAAGTTCATTAGTTTTAGTGTAGACACTGCGGCTTATAAATAGGTGCAGATTATTTATGTACAAAATAAAAATCTTTGTCAAATTCAGTGGGTGCGGCTTATATTTGAGTGCGCTTTATAGTCCGGTAATTACGTTAATTGATTCTTCCTCTGTTAATCTTTTTCTCCAGAGTTTTAAAATAAATTCAGATTGGCATGTGGACCTCTGACCTAAAATGGCGGCCAGTGCAAGAGCATTACTTAAATGAGGCCCAGCCACATCAATTAAGTTCCTTAACTTCCTTAACCATACCAGAGGTAGCCCTGACCTCAGTAGTGATTAAGTGCTTTGAAAGACTGGTCAGAGACTTCATCATTTCATCACTACCAGACACACTGGGCCCACAAAGTCTTAATGAAAGACCTGGCAAACACTCATGTGATAAGTCAAAGCAAGATCCTTTAACCAAAGGCTCCTCAAGCAACCAAAACAATGACTCAGTTTTACAAACCCTGATCAAACTGAAAAGTCCCAACATTTGAAATAGTCCAATTTTTTATGATCCGTAAATACCAGAGTTCTGTCAAGTCCAAGTCCATCCATCCTCTGTAATATGTTCTGAGCCACGTTCCTCCAAACTAGATCTTCAGGCCCAGTTAACACCGTCTTCTACAGGCAAGAAAAGTACGCTTTGTGGGACCCAGTGAAGCTGATCCCTAAAAAAAGTCCACCAGCGTTGCTTGTAATCTGGAAAGCAGACCGGAAGGAGGGTCTACACATACCAATCTGTGCCACAATGTTGAAGCAGCCAAATTGTTCATCATTAAAACACTCCTAGATATTGAATACCTTAAGTTAACCCTGCAGGTAATAATGGTGGTCCCTTCTCCCATTTTCTAACAATTAAGGCATCACTCTTACTCCAATTTATTTTAACAGCAGATACATTTCCAAACTCTTGAATGATTTTTACTCAAGTATTTATATCATTCTGCCCATTGACCATTATCATTCCATCATCAGCATAAGCTGATATCTGATGTTGCAGATTAACATGAGGTAACAGTAGGTCTTCTATATTAGATCATCATTTTTTTTAAAATGGTTCAATTTCTAAGGAGTAAAGCGTTCCAGAGAGGCACAACCTTGTCTGATGCCCCTGTTAACACTTAAAGGGGTGGACAAACCACCACTGATTTTTAACATACTTTTAATGTCTTTATGTAACATACTAGGGAATTAGAACAATGTATATATTTCATTGTGTGCATTTTATTTTCAAACCCATTTAATGAAAAATTGTCTTATTGTTATACTGTAAGAATATATTGTCTTGATGGGACATGAAAAATGGAAAATGGGGATTTTCTCCCTGTATAAGACACAGACTGTTTGTCCAATCAGGTTTCGGAGGTGGACTAGATTTGGAACGCAGGAAAAAAGAGAGGAAGAGAGATAAAAAAAAATGGCAGTGTGGGATGTTTTCCCAGGAACTAGCAATATCTAGACATTCGGATTAGGTTTGTTCAGCCCGGGGATAACGAATACCGTTTAGTTTGGTTTTGAAATTCGACGACCAAATTGATCGTCACCTAACAGCAGATCGGGAGAGTTCGGGACCCGGCCGACAAGCGAAACCAAACGGACTTCAGCCAGGTGTTATCTTGCAGACTGGCTAAGAATAATAAATAACTTATTTTTGTTGATAATCCAGGATAAATTTTTCAGGATTTATTGAGAACGTACTGATCAACTGTACCCATTATATTTTGGAGGCACCGGCATTGACATTTCTACTGTTTTTTCCCGTACTTTGGGAAAAGAAACTATAGGTGAAAGCCCAGAATAATTTTCAATCTTTCAGCTGGATCAACAGGCTCCTGTGCGCTAAAACCCTATACCCCTGTAACCATAAGAGGGTTACATTTATATAACACTTTAATTGTTCCAATCAAACCCGTGCCAAAAACAAGAACATCAAGGGAAGGAATTTTGGAAGGAATTTAAATCAAAGAAAAAGTGTTTTACATTTAAAAATACATTTTACATTTTAAATAAAACACTTTTTCTTTAAGGTCAATTCCTTCCAAAAATAAAAATAAAAAATTACAAAAAACCTCTTTAAACTTTGCATTACTCAATAAAGAGGAACTCTTTGACCTTATATTTAATATAAACACTTTACAAATAACAATATCATGATCAGAAAGCCCAGAAGGACTAATTACACAGCTCTTCATAATATTAAAATGATGTTTAAAACAGTAAAGTCGATCTGATCTAGCCAAAGAAATAAAATTCTCGAGTGTGCAACCATGTATATTGTTTATCACTGTTGTTTAAAAGTCTCCATATATCAGACTTTATGGGTTTCAATCAAAGTGCGCATGGCACAGCTGAAAGCTACACGGGGCTCAGCGTGATTCCGATCTAATACACAAAATCTCAGTACAATTAAAATCATCACCTAAAAACAAATTCATCTGAATCACAACTCAAAATCCAAAAACGCAAATCCAATAAGATCATTAAGAAAACAAACTCTCTCATTAGCATTATTAGGAGCATATACATTAATAATCCCCACATTACATTTTTCAAACTGTGCACGTACAAATATTAATATTAGTCTACCAGCAATTTCTTGCTTCACCTTAAAAGAGACAGGAGTGAAATGTGCAACAAAGAGCACAGAGCTGATGAGAGAGCACACCACCACCCCTTCCCATTCTTTCCTCCAATTCATTTCATTTTAATTCATGCTGCTTTCTTTACTTTCCGTTGGCTCAGTTTCGTCTCTTTTTGCTTTCAGAAGCGCACTTTATTCCCTGTTCGCGGGTTAGAAAGCAGTGAGTGGAGGCCATTCCCATCAGAACTACGAACACACACTACAGTAACCACATCAAGGTACGTAATTTCTCTGCAATGGCGAACATCCATTTAATTTAGTGTGTGAAGTGTGACATGTTTAGTCGGTCTTTCTCCGTTGTTAGCGATAATTTTATCTGTGAGAAGTGTAAGCTAGTTTGCTCTTTGACGGAGAAGATCTTAGCATTAGAGGAGCGCATCCAGAGTCTGGAGAAAAGTAGTGAGTGCAACAGCAGTCCAGGTTCTGCAGGGGAAAGTCTGGATGCCCTAGGTGGAGTTAGCATTCCGCCGACTCCGGCATTAGAGCCCTCGCAGCGGGGCGAATGGGTGACGGCTCGGCGGCATATTTGCAAAGCCGAAGCTAACGCTAAGGCTCGCCCACGGGAGCACCATTCCTCTCCGCTTCATGTGTCCAATAAGTTTGCTCTCCTCAGTGAAGCACCCACTGAGAAAACTGGAAGAGCTCTGGTTTTAAAAGACTCTATTCTGAGGCACGTGAAATTAGCTAGACCTTTAGGTACACCAGCAGCACAGGTTATGTGTATACCGAGAGCCAGGGCGCCAGACATAGCAGGTCAGCGTAGGTTCTTAGGATCACAGGTTCTCTAAGATAGTTTTTCAGACAGGAGCTAATGATATACGCCTTCGACAGTCAGAGGTTACTAAGAGTAATATTATAGAGGTGTGTACATTAGCGAAGGCAATGTCCGATGCAATAACATGCTCTGGCCCCATCCCAATGCGATGTGGCGATGTAGCCTACAGCAGGTTATGGTCCCTGAACTGCTGGATGTCCGAGTGGTGCTCCAAAAACAATGTGGGCTTCATAAATAATTGGAGCAATTTTGAGGGCAAGGCTGGCCTGTTAGGGCAGGACGGTATCCATCCCACTCGGGAAGGTGCTGCTCTCATTTCTTGTAGTAGACGTCATAGTCTCAGAACAGCACTAGTTAACAAGTACCTTTCCAGAGCCAAGGCCAGCAAGCAGACAGACAGGCTAAACTGACCGTCTGCTAGCTGCACAAAGTCGTCACTTAGGATCCACCATATTGAGACTGTCTCAATGACTGTCTCTGTCCCCCGAGCGAAACAAATTTTTTTCGAAATTCTCCGAAAGTCTGTTCATGTAACCTGATCAACATTAAATTAAATAGGACTAAACGTGAAAGAGTGTTCACATTGCAATAGTTGTAGCCCAGTGAGCTCCTTCCTTATTTTGTGCAACAGCGGCTTGATAGCCAGAGAGTACAGCATTCTTGACATTGCACATCCTTTCTAACCCCTCTCTGAACTTTGAAAGGAGTACTTAATCCACCATTGATCTTTAGTATACTCTCAATGTTATAGTACATCGCCTGGAAAAGCTTCTAAAGTACGCCGGAGGTATTGGTGTTCGACACGGTCAAAGCTTTTTCCTGATATAAAGAAACCAGACCAACAATAATGCCTAAAAGCTTTGAGACCTCTAGGATGTCCCTGACAAGTAAGATGTTATCGAGTATAGATCTATTGGGTCTGCAGTATGTTTGATCAGGACGTATTACTTGATTCATTACTGTACGCAGTCTTGTGGCGATTGTTTTTGACAGTATTTTATAGTCTGCACATAATAAAGAAATTGGCCTCCAGTTGCTTATGTTCTGGAGATCGCCTTTCTTGGGTATCAGTGAGTTGACAGCTCTTCTTAGGCTGAGTGGCTGAGTGCCTTTTTTTAAGTTATCATTCAGCACTAGCAGAAGATCTTCACCCATTTCTGACCAAAAGGTTTTATAAAATTCAACAGGTAAACCGTCTATGCCTGGAGATTTCCCATTGTCCATGCTCACTAGTATTGTATGTAGTTCTGTAGTGATATAATTTGTGGCTTTTGACCATTTTTTCTTTTCCAGATAAAAAATTTTTGATTGTGCTTTGATTTTCAACAAATCAGCAAAACCTGCTTTTTTTTTTTATTTGAGCATATGATGCTGATCTTTACTCCCGGTAGATGATGTGTTTATTAAGTGCTCTATATCGCCTTCTAGTTCTTCCATTGCATTGGCTATTACCTTAGTAACATTGAGAGTAAACTCTTTACACAATTGTTTGATATAAACTTTACCACAATCCCACCATTGTTGTAAGAAGCAATTAAAAAATTTTTGTTCTTTAAAATTGTTCTAAAACATTTGATTTCACAGAATCAACAGAAACATGACAAATAACAGTGCTATGATCAGAAAACCCGACTGGGACGATTTTACAGTCTTTAAAACGATTTGCATGAAAACTTAACTCATAGAATCTTTCGAGTCTCGCCATAGATAAAACATTATCCCTGCTGTGGGTCATGTTTACTGCCTGGTCTTAGTATTTATGTTCCTCCAAATGTCACACAAATCAAAAGTTCTGATCAGCTGTACAAGTGTTTTTTGAGAGCTAATATGTGGTTTTAAGTGATTCCTATCAAGTTTATCATCTTCAGTGCAATTAAAATCCCCACCTAGCAACAAAAAACCCTTCAAATCAATGTCTTTTAAAGTTGAGCTGATTTTGTCTAGAAATAAGGGTTCTTTCCGCTCCTTTCGTAGGTGTGTAAACATTTAAAAAGGTCATTAATGTGTTCCCAAATTTCGCTTGTACTTTTAAGAGACGCTCTGTAACAATTTCTTCTACCTGGTAAGAGGTTGGTAGAAAGTGTTTTAAAAAGAGTATTGCTACTCCTCCACTAGTAGAGGACATGTGGCTTAAAAGTATCTGTCCGTCCCATTGGCTTTTCCAGTCCACTTCATTTTAAAGATCAATGTGTGATTTCTGAATAAACCTGACATCAATCCGTTTCTGCTTTATGAACTCAAACACTACCATTCTTTTCTGACCGTCTCTAGCACCATTAAGATTAAGGGTTCCTACTTTTACCTCATTCATATTGGAAAAATATGTTTTTTTTATGCCATTAATTGCGTTTCATTCTTCAACATTTGTGTCTTGAATTTACTCACAATTTTCCTGAGCCGGTAAACCTTATTATCTGAAAAGGCACCTTCTTTCATTAACATTTTCACATCATTTATGAAGTTCATGCCATCAGAGAAATAAACTTTCACCTCTACTCCTAGTAACCCTTTAGTCTAGAGTAAGAAATTGCTGATCTCCCAGCATTGTACTTCACACTCACCTTTTCACACTCATTTTGTGATGGTAAGTAAGAACAGTCTGATGTGTTGGAATCTGATAAATCGCACTATACTACATACACAGCTTCACCTTTACCTTTTGTCTTTTGTTTATTTGTTTTGCTGCAGCAGAGTTGTTTTCTTTTGGTGGGGAATTTGAAAACTGGTTCTGTCTCTGGATCGGTCTCACATTTGTTATATTTTTTACCAATATTCATTGCAACATCTGTAGGAACAGAAATGGCTCCAGCTGTGTTTTTAGGCTCTTTTACTGCAGCTGTAGCTGCCGTGTCAGTGGTTGCTGGAGCGCTGCTCACACTGGCCTTGGCTGCAGCCCCGGAGGCTTCGTTTGTCCCGGTTTCAGAGCCGGGGGGTGCGGGGGGAGCGAGCACTTTCGCAGCGCTAGCGGCCTCTTCCGTGGTGCGAGCACTGGTGGTGTCAGACCCGGCCTCGGCATGCTTTGCCTGTTTATGATTACTAGCATCGGTGTTTTGATTTAGGGTCTCAGGGCATGCACACACAAGGTGGCCTATTTTTCCACAGCTAAAACACTTAGTTTCAGATGTTGCATAAACAGTATAATCAAAATCATCAATTCTAATATTGAAGGACAAATCCAGCGTATCTGCATTGTTCTTCAGAACCATGTAAACCTGTCTTTAGAAAGACACAATGTGTTTTAAAAGCGATGATTTACACCCGAGTGCAATTTCCTGACAGGGGAAACCAATTTGCAGAAAAAAGACAACATTTAAGATAATGATTTTTTTTAGACAGGCTACTGAGTGGAAAAACAGGTACCACGGAGTCATTGAGTTTTATTCTTGTTTGGATCACTTCATTAGCCTTTTCAACCGTGCTTAAAAACAAAACAAAAAGAAAACATTGTTCATGCTAGAAGCCGACACTATGCTACTATGCTAGGCCTACTACATCTCCTACTGCTAGAGCACACTTCTCTACCCTCGCTTTACACAACACCTACTACATCTCCTACTGCTAGAGCACACTCCTCTACCCTCACTTTACACAACACCTACTACATCTCCAACTGCTAGAGCACACTCCTCTACCCTCGCTTTACACAACACCTACTACATCTCCTACTGCTAGAGCACACTCCTCTAGCCTCACTTTACACAATACCCACTACATCTCCTACTGCTAGAGCACACTCCTCTACCCTCACTTTACACAACACCTACTACATCTCATACTGCTAGAACACACTCCTCTACCCTCGCTTTACACAACACCTACTACATCTCCTACTGCTAGAGCACACTCCTCTACCCTCACTTTACACAACACCTACTACATCTTCTACTGCTAGAACACACTTCTCTACCCTCACTTTACACAACACCTTCACTCCATCACGCCGGGTTAAACTTTCATAGCTCATCCTGCACAATACCACCACGCTTCCAGCGCAAACGCTGGAAACAGAGTCTACACACCAAACAAAACTCTATGTCTATCTGCCATTTTTATATACACACAAACACAAAAACAAACAATAAAAACAAAAGAAAATAACATGCAAAAGCTATATAAGAAGTTAGAGAAGAGAAAAAAAGCACAACCGCATGCAGTCGCTGTAGCTAACAGCTCCGCCCACTCGCTCCCAGCATGCACTTAGAGAGAGAGAGAGAGAGAGAGAGAGTGGTCAATCAACACTAATTTAAACTAACAAACAAAAGTAAAGAAATTAAAATGATAAACTTCCTCCTCAGAACATCATGCAGTCGCCACTCACTCAAGCTCCGCCCACTCGCTCCCAGCATGCACTTAGAGAGAGAGAGAGAGAGAGAGAGAGTGGTCAATCAACACTAATTTAAACTAACAAACAAAAGTAAAGAAATTAAAATGATAAACTTCCTCCTCAGAACATTGATGCTGAACCTAAAAGCTCTGCTTCAGTCTCACTATTAGAGAATATGTGTTACTGAGAAGCAGGTCATGTGACTATCAGAGAGATGATCTTACCCCAGTATCTCCAGTTTACAGTAAGGATTCTCCAGTACAGCAGAGAGACACTTCACTCCTGAGTTTCCTACTTTATTCCCAGTCAGATCCAGATCTCTCAGGTGTGAGAGGTTTGATTTTAGAGCTGAAGCGAGAGCAGCACAGCCTTCATTTGATACTCCACAATTATACAACCTGTAGATACACAATGACACACACTTCAATCTCTCAGTTTCTACACATCCTGTGTGTTTTGAAATGAGTGGTGTGGATGGATATGTGTGTGTGTGTGTGTGTGTGTGTGTGTGTGTGTGTGTGTTTGAGAAAGAATAAGAGTGAGTGTGTGTGTGAGTGTGTCTGTGTGTGAATGTGTGTGTATGTGAGAGAGTGTGTGTGTATGTACAGTATGTTACAAAGAGAGAGTGTGAGAGTGTGTGTGTGTGTGTGTGTGTGTGTGTGTGTGTGTGTGTGTGTGTGTGTGAGAGAAAGAATAAGAGTGAGTGTGTGTGTGTGTGAGTTTGTGTGCGTAAGAAAGAGCGAGAGAGAAAGAGAGAGTGTGTGTGTGTGTGTGTGTGTGAGAGAGATAGAGAAATAGAGAGAGATTTGGAGTGTGTGTGTGTGTTTGTGTGTGTGAGAAAGAGAGAGAGTGGGTGTTTTTGTGTGTATATTTGCGTGTGTGTGAGAAAGAGCGAAAAAGTGTGTGTGTGTGTGTGTGTGTGTGTGTGTGTGTGTGTGTGTGTGTGTGTGTGTGTAAAAGAGAGAGAGATTTATAGTGTGAGTGTGTTTGTGTGTGTATTTGTGTGTATGTGAAAAAGAGCGAGTGTGTATGCGTGTGTGTGTGTGTGAAAAAGAGAGATTTATAGTGTGTGTGTGGGTGTGTGTGTGAAAAAGAGAGAGATTTATAGTGTGAGTGTGTTTGTGTGTGTGAGAAAAAAAAAGAGAGTGAGTGTGTGTATTTGTGTGTAAGTGTGTGTGTGAGTGTGAGAAAGCGCAAGGGAGAGTGTGTATGTGTGTGAGTGTGTGAGAAAGAGAGAGTGAGTGTGTGTGTGTGTGTGTGTGTGTGTGTGTGTGTGTGTGTGTGTATGTGTGTGTGTGAAAGAGAGACAGAGAGTGTGTGTGTGAGTGTGTGTGTAAGTGTGTGTGGGTGTGTGTAAGTGTGTGTGACAAAGAGAGAGATTTCATACACCTTTCTTATACAGAGACATAAAAACCATACTTAAATCAAAAACAAACATAAACCCAAAACTCAAAGTAGCAACATATAAAAAACATTTCTCCATCAATTACAACACAAATAATGTTATTAAAACACCACTGTAACTCAAAAGACTCCAAATCATTCAGTAGTTGATAAAACTTCAACACTCACTCTAGCTTTTATAAACATATAGAAACAGTTATAGTTATAGAAACAGTTACAACATCTTCATTTGTTCTGTTTTCCATTCTGTTTCTCCTTGTGACATATTACAAGTTTGTTTGTCCAACAATAAAATTAATCAACTGCCATTTTATTCTCTGCTTTTCACAATATCTCAATCCTACAATAAAAGCAGTAAGAGAGAAGATTTCCTGAAATCTTAAAAATGACCCCTTTAACAAGGCGAAGATTGATCCCAATCTGAAACATTCTGACAAAACACTTCTACAGATCTTTTCCTTCAGCTAAACTCAGATCCATCTCTTTTAGACCTTCTATATCCAGCAGTGTGCTACACATACCTCTTAAATCAAGAGAAATGGTAATTTGGGGTAAGGGATCTTTTATATCTGGAATCAGACTTCCATCAGCAAAGTTTTGTAAAAAAATAATTCTTCCTCTGTTAATCTTTTTTTCCCCAGAGTTTTAAAATAAATTCAGTTTGGCGTGAGGACCTCTGACCTGAAATGGCGGCCAGTGCAAGAGCATCACTTAAATGAGGCCACATCAATTACGTTCCTTAACTTTACCATACCAGAGCCACAAAGTCTTAATGAAAGACCTGGCAAACACTCATTTGATACGTTAAAGCGAGATCCTTTAACCAAAACAATGACTTTGTTTTACAAACCCTGATCAAACTAAAAAGTCACCACATTTTAAATAGTCCACGATAAAAAGAAGGAAGTCCTTTGAAATTCAATTGTTGTGATCCGTAAATACCAGAGTTCTGTCAAGTCCAAGTCCATCGATCCTCTGTAATATGTTCTGAGCTACGTTCCTCCAAACTAAATCTTCAGGCCCAGTTAACGGTCTCTGGATAAACTGCAAGTGAAAAGTTGCAAGTCTACTAAACAGCTGCACCAGACCTTCACCTCCTTCTTCCACAGGCAAGAAAAGTACGCTTTGAGGGAACCAGCGAAACCTATCCCAAAAAAAAAAGTCCACCAGCGTTGCTTTTAATCTGGAAAGCAGACCGGAAGGAGGGTCTACACACACCAATCTGTGCCACAATGTTGAAGCAGCCAAATTGTTCATCATTCAAACACTTCCTCTAAAGGAAAGTTGTGGATGAATTCACTTCTATTTTATTAACCTACCCTCTATTTTTTTAACCACCTCAAACCAGTTCTTTTCTCCAATAAACACTCCTAGATATTTAATACCTTTAGTTAACCCTGCAGGTAATAACGGTGGTCCCTTCTCCCATTTTCCAACAATTAAGGCATCACTCTTACTCCAATTTATTTTAGCAGCAGATACATTTCCAAACTCTTGAATGATTTTTACTCAAGTATTTATATCATTCTGCCCATTGACCATCATCATTCCATCATCAGCATAAACTGCTATCTGCTATGTTGTCATTTTTTTAATAATGGTTCAATTGCTAAGTAGTACAGCGTTCCAGAGAGGCACAACCTTGTCTGATGCCCCTGTTAACACTTAAAGGGGCAGACAAACCACCATAGATTTTTAGCACACTTTCAATGTCTTTATATAACACTTTAATTGCTCCAATAAAACCCGGGCCAAAACCAAGAACATCAAGGGTGTTTCAAAGAAATTGGTGCTCAACCCTATCAAAAGCTTTTTCCTGATCAATGGAAATGATCCCTAAATTAATGTCCAAAAGGCCAGCAACGTCTATTACATCTCCAACAAGAAAAATTCTCAAAAATAGACCTACCAGGCACACAATATGTCTGGTCAGGATGTATGATGTCCCCCATCACTTCCCTTAATCTATTTGCCAGAGTTTTAGAAAACATTTTCAGATCGTAGCACAACAGGCTCACTGGTCTCCAGTTGTTAATTTCCTGAAGGTCACCTTTCTTGGGTAGGAGAGTAATCACAGCTCTCCTACAGCTCACTGGTAAAAAACCCTCAGCTATGCTCTCATTGAGAACATCTAAGAGATCCTCACCCAACACCTCCCAAAAGACTTTATGAAACTCAATTGGGAGCCCATCAAGTCCTGGAGCTTTTCCCTTCTCCATAATCTGCAATACCTTCCATAGCTCTTGTGCACACAAAGGCTTCTCTAGCGCCTCCTTTGATTTTTTTGGAGGCTTCGGTAAATCTTGATGAAACTGGCAGACATTTCCTCATCATCTTTATATTTACTCCCATACAGATCCTTATAGAACCTTCCAGCCCTTTGTCCTATTTCAGACAGCACTGTAGGCTCCTGCCCGTTCTCTGATTACAATGAGTGAATGTATCTACTCTGGCCATTTTTTCTTTCCAAATGAAAAAAGAATTTGGATGGGGCATCCATTTGTGTTCAGTGTTGGTAGCGTGACCTAAACAATGCACCTTTTGCCTTTACACCTAACAGGTCTGCAAGAAACATCCTTTTGGACTTGAGAACATCAACACTATTTTGTTCTCCAGTAGACTCCAAAATTTCCTCTTCAAGTTCTTTCAGTTTTTGTTTAATATTTTTAGAGACATTGAAAGTATACTGTATAATAACTTAATTAATACTTTTCAAACATCCCACCATTGTTTTACATTTATAAAACACTTTTTCTTTGATTTGAATTCCTTCCAAAAAAAACCGAAAAACCTCATTAAACTTTGCATCACTCAACAAAAAGACATTAAAATACCAATAGGAACTCTTTAACCTTATATTTGATATAAACACTTTACAAATAACAATATCATGATCAGAAACCCCAGAAGGACTAATTACACAGCTCTTCACAATATTAAAATGATGTTTAAAACAGTAGAGTCGATATAATCTAGCCAAAGAAATACAATTCTCTCAAGTGTACAACCATGTGTATTGTTTATCATTGTTGTTTAAACGTCTTCATATATCACACAGTTTATGGGTTTTAATCAAAGTGCACATGGCACAGCTGGAAGCTACATGGGGCTCAGCGTAATTCCGAATTTAATACACAAATCTAAGTACAATTAAAATCACCACCTTAGAACACATTCATCTGAATTACAACTCTGCAAAATTCCATTAAGATCATGAAGAAAACAAACTCTCTCATGAGCATTATTAGGAGCATATACATCAAACTGTGCACATACAAATATTAGTCTACCAGCAATTTCGTGCTCCACCTCAAAAGAGACAGGAGTGAAATGTGCAGCAAAAAGCACAGCTCCCCCTTCTCTAGAAGAGCTGATGTGAGAGCACACCACCACACCTTCCCCTTCTTTCCTCCAAATCATTTTATTTAAAACATCACTGTGTGTCTCCTGAATAAACAACACATCAATTCTCTTTTCTCTTTATAATTCAGATAATGTCCTTTTTAAGCATCTCGTGCAGCATTCATATTAAGAGAGTCTATTCTCAGCACACTCATAAAGAAGAATGAGAGAAGGATTACACACAACAAATTTCAGCATGTGAAGGCAGAGAAAACTACATTGTTTCAAACCCCATCCTCTGCCTGAAGTTCTGATCTTCATTTAGCAGGAATTTTCCTTAATCTATATATTTCCTGAACGGTGAACTTTTCTTCACCTTACTACAACTCACTTCTCATTAACATCCCAACAAAATCAACAAACATTTTGAGATCAGGAAAATAATCTGTAGCCTGCACATTTTTTCATCTTTTTTGATGTTTTGTAAAAAAAGATTTTATTTAAACAAAAGAATAGTCAGAACATGTCTTCTGCTCTAATTGTCCAGAGTTTCACTGTCACCTCGGGTTCTCTCCCCGGCATTACTCCTTTCTGCCTCTGGTGCAATAGACGGACCTTCAGCCTGATCCCATTCAGCAGAACCAGTGAGAACAGTATCTCCAGCCTGATCACATTCAACCGAACCAGTGAGAACAGTATCCCTAGCCTCTTCATCAGCTGCTACGTGAGCGCTGTTATCCGCGGTCTGTACACCATAGAAACTTTTAATGTGCTCCTCTTCTCCACACTTTAAACATCTCATAGTCTCAAAACGTACATACACAACATAGTCAAAGCCATCAATTCTGAATTTAAAAGCCACACTTAGATCCTCCACTTCACTTTTAAGCTCCATAAAGACTTGTGGTCTAAAAGAGACTACATGTGTAAGTAAAGGGGATTTACAGCCGAGCAGAACTTTCCATATCTACACAATTCCGTTATCCACAATTCATCTTTTATAAACGGGGGAACATTGGACAAAATGGTCTTTTTTGCCGGTTTGACTGAGGAAATTACTGGAGTAAACCTCTCCTAAATAACAACTCCATTTTCACCACACTGTTTACTTTCTCATCACCACAGCGCTGTTCATTCCAGAGGCTGACATTACACTAACATGTCCAACAATCTGTCCGAGCGCTAAACTGCAGTCTGTGTGTGTGTGTGTGTGTGTGTGTGTGTGTGTGTGTGTGTGTGTGAGAGAGAGAGAGAGAGAGAGAGAGTGTGTGTGTGTGTGTGTGTGAGTGCAAATGTGAGTGAAAGTGTGTGTTTGAGAGAAAGAAAAAGTGTGTGTATAAATAAGTAAAAAAATAAAAGTATAAAGATCCCCCACAGAACATTGATGCTGAACCTAAAAGCTCTGCTTCAATCTCACTTTTAGAGAATGTGTGTTACTGAGGAGCAGGTCATCTTTATTTATTTATTTATTTTTTTTCATTTACCTTTTTTTTGTAACACAGACATGATGGATCTCTCGGATAAGAGACGACCCACCACACCACCGTCAACAAACCCGAGTGAACGTGTGAATGTGAGGGGACGACAGCATACAAATATCCCAGTTCACCAAACACTCTATATCTATGTTTCCTCCAGATCTGCACCTTTACCTAAGAAAAATCTTCTGATCAAAGACTTGACTAAATAAATAAGTTTTTAGCCTCGACTTGAACACTGGGACTGTGTCTGAGTCCCGAACACTGGTTGGAAGGCTGTTCCATAAATGTGGGGCTTTATAAGAGAAAGATCTGCCCCCTGCTGGAGTCTTCATTATTTGAGAAACCAAAAGATAGCCAGCACCTTTTGATCTAAGTAGGCGTGGAGGATCATACTGGTACAAAAGTTCACTCAGATACTGCGGTGCGAGACCGTTAAGTGCTTTATACGTCAGTAGTAGTATATTATAATCAATGCGAGATTTGATTGGGAGCCAGTGTAGACTGATTAAAACAGGGGTGATGTGGTCGTATTTCCTAGATCTGGTGAGGACTCTTGCTGCTGCATTCTGAACTAACTAAAGCTTATTTATGCACTTACTCGCACACCCAGACAGTAAAGCATTACAGTAGTCTGATCTAGAAGTAACAAAAGCATGAACTAGTTTTTCTGCATCCTGTAACGACATCATATTTCTAGAATAGGTGGAAGAAGGCGATCCTGGTAATATTATTCAACGATGTGTGTATGGCAACATTTGCATCAGAATTACATTTTAAATAAAAATTACAAATCCAAGATTCCACTTAAATTACAAAAAGATTATGGTTTTATCACAAAAAGAACACAAACTCAACCTGCAGTTATTCGTTATGTGCGGGAAAAGAATCCTGAATTGTTTTATCAAAGTAGTTTGCAGTTGTTTTTACCATACCGTATAGATACGGAACTAAAATCTCTAAACTGTGAAACATTTGAACAATTGTACAGAAATGGTTATGTAACATTTAGTGATGGATCCAGACATTCAGTCAAGTCAGTAGTTGATTTAAATAGAAAGAAATTTGAAATGGAAGCAGATGAATTAGATAATATCCAAGAGACTATAGACAGTAAGGGTGTAATAGAAGATGGCTGGTGTGACCTGTGCCCAGAGCAAGAGTTAGAGCATTTACTTTGTGGAGAGGAAATGAAAGACACAAAACAGCAAGTGGAAGAACAAAATGAAAATATTCCAGACTTAGCATCAGTTAAAGGAAAAGTTGCTTGGCCTTAATTAGATCTTTAAATGATACACAATTATCTATTTTTTTTAACCAAATCAGACAATGGTGCTTAGATAAAATAATGGAGAAAAACCCAGATACATTAAATATATATTTATTACTGTTGGTGCAGGAACAGAAAAAAGTCATTTAATTAAAGCTATTCAATCTTCTTCTTCTTCTTTCGGCTGCTCCCATTAGGGGTCGCCACAGCGGATCATCCGTCTCCATACCACCCTGTCCTCTACATCTGACTCTTTTACACCAACTACCTGCATGTCTTCCCTCACCACATCCATGAACCTCCTTCTTGGCCTTCCTCTTTTCCTCCTACCTGGTGGCTCCATCCTCAGCATTCTTCTACCAATATAATTCATGTCCCTCCTCTGAACATGTCCAAACCATCTCAATCTCGCCTCCCTCACCTTGTCACCAAAACATCCTACATGTGCTGTCCCTCTAATAAACTCATTTCTAATCTTATCCATCCTCGTCACTCCCAATGAAAACCTCAACATTTTTAGCTCTGCTACCTCCAGCTCCACCTCCTGTCTTTTACTCAATGCCACTGTCTCTAAACCATACAACAGCGCAGGTCTCACCATAGACCTATAAACTTTTCCTTTCAATTTTGCAGATACCCTACTATCACAAATCACTCCTGTCACTCTTCTCCACCCACTCCACCCTGCCTGCACTCTTTTCTTCACTTCTCTAACACACTCTCCATTACTTTGCACTGTTGACCCCAGGTACCTGAATTCCTCCACCTTCTGAAGCTCTTCTCCCTGCAACCGCACCACTCCACTGCCCTCCCTCTCATTCACACACATGTACTCTGTCTTACTCCTACTGAGTTTCATTCCCCTTCTCTCCAGTGCATATCTCCACCTCTCCAGGCTCTTCTCAACCTGCTCCCTACTCTCACAACAAATCACAATATCATCCGCAAACATCATAGTCCAGGGAGACTCCTGTCTGACCTCGTCCGTCAACCTGTCCATCACCACTGCAAACAGGAAAGGGCTCAGGGCCGATCCTTGATGCAGTCCAACCTTCACTCTAAACCAGTCTGTCGTACCTACTGCACACTTCACTGCCGTCACACTGTCCTCATACATGTCCTGCACCACCCTCACATACTTCTCTGACACACCTGACTTCCTCATACAATACCACAACTCCTCTCTTGGCACCCTGTCGTACGCCTTCTCTAAATCCACAAATACACAATGCAATTCCTTCTGTCCTTCTCTATACTTCTCCATCAACATTCTCAAAGCAAATAAGGCATCTGTGGTGCTCTTCCTCGGCATGAAACCATACTGTTGCTCACAGATGGTCACCTCTTCTCTCAGCCTGGCTTCCACTACTCTTTCCCATAACTTCATGGTGTGACTGATCAACTTAATACCCCTGTAGTTACTGCAGGTCTGCACATCTCCTTTATGCTTAAAGATCGGTACCAGCACACTTCTTCTCCATTCCTCAGGCATCTTCTCACCTTCCAAAATCCTGTTAAACAATCTGGTTAAAAACTCCACTGCCATCTCTCCTAAACATCTCCACGCTTCTACCGGTATGTCATCTGGTCCAACCGACTTTCCACTCTTCATCCTCTTAATCGCTGCTCTCACTTCCTCCTTGCTAATCCTATCTACATCCTGCTTCACCAACTCCACATCATCCAACCTTCTCTCTCTCTGATTTTCCTCATTCATCAGCTGCTCAAAATACTCCCTCCACCTTCTCAACACACTCTCCTCACTAGTCAACACATTTCCCTCTCCATCCTTTACTGCTCTAACTTGCAGTACATCCTTTCCAGCTCGGTCCCTCTGCCTGGCCAATCGGTACAAATCCTTTTCTCCTTCCTTAGTGTCCAACCTCTCATACAGCTCCTCATATGCCTTTTCCTTGGCTTTCGCCACATCCCTCTTAACCTGCTGCCGCATCTCCTTGTACTCCTGCCTACTTTTCTCATCACTCTGTCTATCCCACTTCTGTTTTGCCAACCTCTTTCTCCTTATGCTCTCCTGCACTTCCTCATTCCACCACCACGTCTCCTTGTCTTCCTTTCTATTACCAGATGTCACACCAAGTACTTTTCTAGCTGCCTCCCTCATCACTCCTGCAGTAGTTGCCCAATCATCCAACACCTCCTTAACACCACTGAGCCTCTCTCTGACCTCTTCCCTGAACCTCACACTACACTCTTCCTCCTTCAGTTTCCACCATCTTATTCTTCTTTCAGTCCTCACTCTCCTCCTCTTCTTCTTCACCTCCAAAACCATCCTACAGACCACCATCCTATGCTGTCTAGCTACACTGTCCCCTGCCAACACCTTACAGTCACCAATCTCCTTCAGGTTGCATCTCCTGCATAGCACATAGTCCACCTGTGTGCACCTTCCTCCACTCTTATACGTCACCCTATGATCCTCCTTCTTCTTAAAATAAGTGTTCACCACTGCCATTTCCATCCTTTTAGCAAAATCTACCACCATCTGCCCTTCCACATTCCTCTCCTTAAAACCATACCTACCCATCACCTCCTCGTCACCTCTGTTCCCTTCACCTACATGCCCATTAAAGTCCGCCCCAATCACCAACCGTTCCTTCCTAGGTACACCATCTACCACTTCATCTAATTCACTCCAGAATCTTTCCTTCTCCTCCATCTCACAGCCAACTTGTGGAGCATAGGCACTGATGACATTTATCATCATCCCTTCAACTTCCACCTTCACGATCATCACCCTATTAGAAACTCTCTTCTCCTCTCTTCACTACACTTTTACTGTACTCTTCCTTCAGAATCACCCCTACACCATTTCTCTTTCCATCCACACCATGATAAAACAGTTTAAATCCACCTCCAATGTTCCTGGCCCTACTCCCTTTCCACTTGGTCTCCTGAACACACAACATATCTACCTTTCTCCTCTCCATCATATCAGCTACCTCTCTCCCTTTACCCGTCATAGTACCAACATTTAAAGTACCAACCCGAACCTCCACTCTCCTACACTGCTCCTTTCCCTGCCGTCTCTGTAGACGTCTTCCTCCTCTACTTCTCCTCCTTTGGCCAACAGTAGCCCAATTGCCACCGGTACCCTGTCGGCTAACGATACCTGTGGCGGTCGTTGTTAACCCGGGCCTATCAACAGTGTGTCATCATCCTGACAATACATTTATTTTATCAACTGCTCCTACAGGGATTGCTGCTTATAATTTGCATGGAACAACTATTCATCATACATTTAGCATTGGGAAAGACGTCTGTTTACCATACACGCCTTTGAGTGAAGAAAAGCTTAATTGTTTGCGTGCTAAATATAGTCATCTGCAGATTTTGATAATAGATGAAATCTCCATGGTTGATCACAACCTATTAGCATATATTCATGTTAGATTAAGACAGATTTAACAAACTGGTGACTTTTCTCCCTTTGGAAATGTGTCATTGCAGTTGGAGATTTATTCAGATGCCTCTAGTTAAAGGAAAACCCCTGTATGTTGACATACAGTGAGGAAAATAAGTATTTGAACACCCTGCTATTTTGCAAGTTCTCCCACTTAGAAATCATGGAGGGGTCTGAAATTGTGATCGTAGGTGCATGTCCACTGTGAGAGATATAATCTAAAAAAAAAAAAAAAATCCAGAAATCACAATATATAATTTTTTTAACGATTTATTTGTATGATACAGCTGCAGATAAGTATTTGAACACCTGTCTATCAGCTAGAATTCTGACCCTCAAAGACCTGTTAGTCTGCCTTTAAAATGTCCACCTCCACTACATTTATTATCCTAAATTAGATGTTAGCCTGTTAGATTAGATTAAATTAGATTATCCTGTTTAAGGTCGTTAGCTACATAAAGACACCTGTCCACCCCATGCAATCAGTAAGAATCCAACTACTAACATGGCCAAGACCAAACTGCTGTCCAAAGACACCAGAGACAAAATTGTACACCTCCACAATGCTGAAAATGGCTACGGGGAAATTGCCAAGCAGCTTGGCGAAAAAAGGTCCACTGTTAAAGCAATCATTAGAAAATGGAAGACGCTAAACATGACTGTCAATCTCCCTCGGACTGGGGCTCCATGCAAGATCTCACCTCGTAGGGTCTCAATGATCCTAAGGAAGGTGAGGTATCAGCCCAGAACTACATGGGAGGAGCTGGTCAATGACCTGAAAAGAGCTGGGACCACCGTTTCCAAGGTTACTGTTGGTAATACACTAAGACGTCATGGTTTGAAATAATGCACAGAAGGTTCCCCTGCTTAAACCAGCACATGTCCAGGCATGTCTTAAGTTTGCCAATGACCATTTGAATGATCCAGAGGAGTCATGTGAGAAAGTCATGTGGTCAGATGAGACCAAAATAGAACTTTTGGGTCATAATTTCACTAAACGTGTTTGGAGGAAGAAGAATGATGAGTACCATTGCAAGAACACCATCCGTACTGTGAAGCATGGGGGTGGTAGCATCATGCTTTGTAGGTGTTGTGAATTCTCTTCTTTTCAGCGCTAGTCGTGCATGCGCAGCATCTCGAGCGCGGCTTTTCAGACACAGGCGCACTGAGCGTAGGCAGCGGCGCACAAATTGCGCAGTCGAGGCGCAGTGGCACTCTCGATGCATTGCAGGTGATGCCATGTTAGAGTGCAAGAAAAGTTTGTGAAGCTAAGCTACCTTGCACACATGACCTTGTGTGTAATGTTATTCTTGCGCAATAAATGGCTAAACTCTATCTGAAGACTCAAACTCCCTGACCAGAGTTCTGAGGCGGTCAATAACACAATCACCAGTAACAGCGGACAATCCGCAACAAATTGTCCTTCGAGCCGGATTAATTGAATACCGCAGTGATGTCATCAGAGGAACAAGCAGCCTTGGTCTCTTATGCTGAAGCACTGAATTGGGCCTCCAGGCAGCGCCGCACACCCAAGCATCTTGAGGTCGCTGACATGGCTGCGCTGCAAAGACAGCTTAAGCACTACGAACAACGGCGGAGAAGGCGAAATGACCTGATGGAGCATTTCACATCGTTTCTGAGGGAAGAAGGTGAGGAGGATCAATGTGTAAATCTTGCCATGTCACCTACCCGATCACCTCCAGAAATGTCACTATGCTCGCCCTTATCATCAAGGCATCCTTCTCCCACACAATCACCAAATAATGAGCTGAATACCTACCAAAATGCTTGTGCCACCCCAGTAGGTGCCTTAAAGCCTATGGTGAAGGACTCAAATCCTAACTTCGTACCTATACAGCCAGCCAGCACATTTCCCAGATATACACCGGTTTCGTCAGGTAGTCTGCATTCTCTTTGGCCTGAACAGCAGCATGCTACAGGAGGAGGGACTGTACCGAGCAGCAGGATTTTTCTGGAGCGGGTGCAGTGCAGCAACCGCTACAGGCTCCACTACCGGCCTTTCAGCCCCTCAACGTGCCTTACGTTTATTCACCGGCTGAACTCTCTTTACAGGGGCATGTCACAGCTCCAGTCCTAGCCACCCCTTGCACACAGCCTCTCAGCCAGTCTTTGAAACACCCAGGTTATTCGATGCCTCATCGCCCTGTGCATGCTGTGTCCCAGCCAAAGAATCCAGACTTTGTCAACGACAGTGAGAAGGAGTTTGCTAACCTCAAACTAGCACTTGAGAACCTCCTTGAACCTTATGCAGAGCTGGATGAAAAATATAAGTACCACATTTTGTTGGAACATCTCAGGCTACATGAAGCCCAGATGACTGGTCAATCCTGTCGCCACCATCCATATCCCTACTCAGCAGCTATGCAGGCTCTTCAACTGCAATACGGCCAGCCCCATCAGTTGGCACAAAGTGAGATTGCAGCAATCCTTACAGCACCAGAGGTAAAACCAAATGATGCATGCAACTTCCAGGGTTTCGCTCTTCGTGTCCACCTCCTAGTGAGTATGCTGTTGTCATTGGAGGGTCCTAGAGGCATGGAGCTAAACTGCTGCTCACATGTGGATCGTCTGCTTAGTAAACTGCCCAAGTTCTTAAGAGATGGCTTCATAGAGTACCTCCAGCTACAAGGAAAGCTCAACTCCCCTAGCATAAATCCGTACAACCTACAGGACTTTGCAGGATGGCTTCAGGTCAAGGCTCAGCAACAAAGACTCTAGTAAGTTAGTGCAACGCTATCAGTATGAGAGATAGATCTGTAAGCATTAAGGAGAAGAGTGGAGCAAAACTTAAAGGCCAGAGTACAGCCTTGTATCATGGTACAGCATTCCCAGAGGTCAAAGCCTCTTCTACTCCACAGGTATCACGTAAAAAGGCCACACCCAGGGTCAACTGCCTTTTTTGTGGTAGCAAAGAACACTACATCACTCGATGCAGCAGTATTAAAGAGCAGTCAGAGGCGGACCTTAGAAAGTGGATTTCAGATGGCAAGCGCTGCTGGAGATGTGCTCGTTTGCACACACCTGAGGCTTGCATCTAAAGAAACCCTGCAGTGACTGTGGCGGGATTCACCTCCAGGTACTTCATGGTGTGGCTCAAAGTCACACAGCCAATACATCGTCAGTTACCTCTGAGAGCCGTGTCTACCTCTTACCCTCTATTTCATCAGGCAGAGTGCTTTTGAAAGTAGTACCAGTGCTGCTGCACCACAAATCAAAGACCATGGAGACTTATGCCATATTGGATGATGGAGCACAGCGCACCATGATTCTACCCACTGCTGTCCAGCAGCTTCAGCTGCATTGCGAACATGAGACTCTAGCCCTTCGCACTGTACGACCAGATACCACTTATCTTAGTGGCTCTAGAGTGACCTTTGAAATCTCTCCAAGAGTTAACCCAGAGAAACGATATAAGGTGTTGGGAGCATTCACAGCCTCTGGTCTCGATCTAGTGGAACAGTCATACCCAGTGCGGACACTCCAGAAGAAGTATGCACATTTAAGAGGGTTACCTCTACAGCCGTTTCGCAAGGTCCGTCCATTGGTGCTCATAGGCTCAGACCAAGTTCATCTCATCACTGCCAAAGCACCTGTTCGCCAAGGTACCAAAGGGGGACCAGTAGCTATTCGTACAGCTCTTGGTTGGGCTCTCCAAGGGGCAGAAATGGGTACCACAGACCATGCACCAGTGCAGCAGTGTTTCTTCACCTCTACTACACACCCAGATGATCTTCTCTACAGGAATGTGGAAAGATTATGGCAGTTGGATGTGTTGCCATTCCGCAATGAGAAACTGGTTGTCCGGTCTAGGCAAGACAAGGAGGCAATGCAGCTGCTGGAGTCCCGAACTCAGCGAGTCACGGTAGATGGAGTACAACGTTATGCCACCCCTCTTCTATGAAAAGCGGGTGCACTGAAACCTGAAGGGTCTATGCACCACGTGCTTGCAAATCTAAGAAGTATAGAAAGAACACTCCGTAAGGATCCTGAGAAGGCCTCAATCTACTCAGAAGAGACCAATAAACTCATTGAGGCAGGGTGCGTATTTAAACTTGACCAGAGGGAAGCAACACAGCCGGCATGGTACTTGCCTCATCACCTGGTGTGTCATAACAATAAGTTCCGATTGGTGTTCGACTGTTCCTACAAGCATCATGGTCTGTCCCTAAATAATCAGCTCCTACCTGGTCCCACCCTTGGACCATCAGTGTTGGGAGTACTTCTAAGGTTCAGACAACATCCGGTGGCAGTGAGTTCAGACATCAAAGGCATGTTTCATCAGGTCCATCTACTGCATACAGATAGACCCTTTCTCCGTTTAATTTGGAGAGACCTGCAAAGTAAAAAAAAACTCCAGACATATATATATGGCAGGTTCTTCCATTCGGCACGACGAGCAGTCCATGCTGTGCTATCTTTGCCCTGCAGCATCATGCATACAATTCTGAAGCCAAATATGCAGGTTTGCAACAGATAGTGCGTCAAAGCTTCTACGTGGATAATTGCATGACCAGCTTCCCTACGGCCTCCACGGCCAAGCAGGCAGTGGATCAGTTACGCAGCATGCTGGCAGAGGGAGGATTCGACCTCAGACAGTGGGCCAGCAGTCATCCAGAAGTGGTAGCTAATCTTCCAACTGAAGCACGGTCTTCTGCTACAGAGCAGTGGTTGTTGCAAACCCACAATGACCCACTGGAGCCTGCATTAGGCCTCAGGTGGAACTGTGCAGCTGATACTCTCGGCTACCATTACCGGCCTATTGATCACAAAGCACTGACTATGAGAGCCGCCTATTAGGTGTTGGCATCCCAGTATGATCCACTGGGATTTATACTACCATTTACCACCAGAGCAAAGGTAATCATTCAGCAGTTATGGGCTAAAAAGAGAGATTGGGACGATCCAGACCTACCGCCAAAGCTTCGGACCGCTTGGACTAACTGGGAGAGTGAACTCGTACATCTCAGTAAGGTATCCATTCCTCGCTGTTACTCACCAGCGTCCCTAGCTTCAGTGGTGCAGCCCAGTTCTCTCCATGTGTTCTGTGATGCTTCAGAAAGGGCATACGGGGCAGTGGCATATTTGGTGGTTAACCTGGACAGTGACATCCATGTCTCCTTTATAATGGCCAGATCTCAAGTTGCTCCTAAGAGGCAGCAGTCCATTCCACGCTTGGAGCTTTGTGCTGCTTTGGCTGGGGCTCAACTAGCTAAAGTGGTGAGGGAGGAGCTGACAATCTCCATCAGCCAGACCATCTTATGGACGGACTCGATGACTGTCTTGGAGTGGATCCGATCAGACTCCTGCCGGTACAAGGTGTTTGTGGGGACACGAGTCTCAGAGATACAGGAGTTAAGAGACCACAGGTCATGGAGATATGTAAATACACACGATAACCCTGCAGATGACATAACGAGGGGTAAAAATCTCCAAGAACTGTCAGAACCCAGCCGGTGGAGCCAAGGCCCTTCATTTCTGAAGCAGGACCCAGTACACTGGCCTAAGGGACCAGAAGTCACCCATTCTAAAGTGGTGTCTGAACTGAAGAGCTCATCTTGTTACTCAATAATGACAGTTGATGCTAACTCTAGTCTCCCAGATGCAACCTAATTCAAGACCTGGCAAGAATTGCTGAAAGCAAATCAACAGACCTGTCAGGGGCCAGCCACATCCAGTGATGGACCCATGACTATCAGGGAAGCTGAAGTTTTTCTGCTGAAATCATGCCAAGTTTAGAGCTTTCCAGAAGAAGTAGCAGCTTTGGAAGCCCAGAAACCTGTTCCCAGGCACAGTCGTCTGGTAAAACTTGTTCCTGAGTGGGACTCACTGACCAAGCTGATCAGGGTTGGGGGGAGACTACGGAGGATGGCCAACTCAGAACCAGAACAAATTCACCCCATTGTGCTGGACCCTAAACAAACAATCACAAAGCTCCTTATTAAAGACTTTGATGAGCGGCTTTTACATTCAGCCCAGAGAGTCTTTGCTGAGATACAAAGACAGTATTGGATTCTTAAGGGACGCCAGGCAATCAAGCATCATCAACTTACCTGTCTGGCCTGCCAGCGATGGAGAGCCCAACCGAAGGTCCCACAAATGGCTGATTTGCCACCAGAACGCCTCTGACTGCTCTGTCCACCATTTTACTCAACAGGAGTGGACTGCTTCGGCCCATACCTGACTAAAATAGGAAGGCATAATGAGAAGCACTGGGGCCTTATCTTTAAGTGTCTCACGACAAGGGCAGTTTACATTGAGCTCCTGAATGCACTAGATGTGGATGCCTTCCTTCTTGCACTCCGTAGATTCATAGCCAGGAGGGGTCGACCAAAGGAGATCCGGTCAGACTGTGGCACCAACTTCTGTCGAGCAGAACGAGAATTGCGGGAAATCTTTTCTGGTATGGAGCCAGAACTCCAGAACCGCCTTGCAGACTACCAAATCAGCTTCAGGTTCAACCCACCAGGTGCTCCACATTTTGGTGGTGTATGTGAACGGGAGGTCCGCTCCGTGAAGAGTGCTCTTCAGGTAGCTGTAGGTGGTCAAGCAGGGACCGAGGATGTTTTGACCACAGTGCTAGTGGAAGTGGAGGGGATTCTTAATTCAAAACCACTAGGATATGCCTCCACCGAAGTAGCTGACATTGACCCAGTCACACCTAACCTTCTCCTTATGGGGCGGCGGGATGCATCCCTTCCACAAGTGGCTAATGCTCCAGGACAAATGGGGCGACGGAGGTGGCGCCACTGTCAGAACATTGTTGACCAATTCTGGATAAGTTTCACCAGAAACTACCTTCCAACGCTTCAAACTCGACAGAAGTGGCATAAAGCTTTACCAAACTTGGAAGTGGACTCTGTTGTGCTAATAGTGGATCCACAACTCCCAAGAGCTCAGTGGCCCATAGGAAAGATTCAGAAGACATTGGCCAGTAGCGACGGACGTGTGCAGACTGCGGAAGTTGTCATCGACGGCAAAGTGTATCTCAGACCAGTTGCTCTTCTGATTCAGTTAACGTCTTTAGAGGGTGACCCTAATGATGTGTAGAGAATTCTCCATATTATCCATTTGCTGTTCAAATGTGGGGGCGGCTGTTGTGAATTCTCTTCTTTTCGGCGCTAGTCGTGCATGCGCAGCATCTGGAGCGCTGCTTCTCAGACACGGGCACACTGAGCGTAGGCAGCGGCGCACAAATTGCGCAGTCGAGGCGCAGTGGCACTCTCGATGCATTGCAGGTGATGCCGTGTTAGAGTGCAAGAAAAGTTTGTGAAGCTAAGCTACCTTGCACACATGACCCTGTGTGTAATGTTATTCTTGCGCAATAAATGGCTAAACTCTATCTGATGACTCAAACTCCCTGACCAGAGTTCTGCGGCGGTCAATAACACAATCACCAGTAACAGCGGACAATCCGCAACAGTAGGTGTTTTTTCTGCACGTGGGACAGGGCGACTGCACTGTATTAAGGAGCAGATGTGTTGTGAGATTTTGGGGAACAACCTTCTTTCTTCAGTTAGAGCATTGAAGATGGGTCGAGGCTGGGTCTTCCAACATGACAATGACCCGACGCACACAGCCAGGATAACCAAGGAGTGGCTCTGTAAGAAGCATATCAAGGTTCTGTCATGGCCTAGCCAGTCTCCATACCTAAACCCAATAGAGAATCTTTGGAGGGAACTCAAACTCCGTGTTTCTCAGCGACAGGCCAGAAACCTGACTGATCTAGAGAAGATCTGTGTGGAGGAGTGGGCCAAAATCCCTCCTGCAGTGTGTGCAAACCTGGTGAAAAATGTTTGACCTCTGTAATTGCAAACAAAGGCTATTGTACCATATATTAACATTGACTTTCTCAGGTGTTCAAATACTTATTTGCAGCTGTATCATACAAATAAATAGTTTAAAAATCATACATTGTGATTTCTGGGTTTTTTTTTTATTTTTATGTCTCTTACAGTAGACATGCACCTACGATTACAATTTCAGACCCCTCTATGATTTCTAAGTGGGAGAACTTGCAAAATAGCAGGGTGTTTAAATACTTATTTTTCTCACTGTAGTAGGTATTAACCTATGGTCTACTTTATTTTCATTCGTGAAACTGAAAGTAATAGTTAGACAAAAAGATATGTTTGCAGAGTTACTAAATAGAATATGAATTCATACAAAAGTGGAACCAATGTTAAACAGTGACATCAAGTTATTAAAAAACTGTGAAACCAATGAAGACAGCTCAGCTTTACACATATTTCCAACTAACAGACAGGTAAATGAGCATAAAATGTTCAGCAACTATGTAATGCATGAATGTGTTGAAATTGAAGCTGAAGATTGTACACATAATAACAAGACAGGGAAATTTGAATTGAAAAATGGTCATCATTCCAAAACACGTGCTTGCGTAATGCTATGTAAAAATGTAGAGGTAAAATGTTTGTGAGAAGGCTACGTTATTTGAGAAATGGTGTTCAGCGAGTGGTGTGCAGAGTTTTGAGCAACTTAAGAAGCTCACTGTTCTGTATAGAGCTTCCGTGTTGGCCGATTTGTTTGTGTTGACTCAAAACTGTTTTTAGTTCCTCGTGCTCAAATAGCGCGTCCGTGCGCCCATTAAGAGCACTTAAGAGACTTCCAAAATCCGTTGTTTCCACTGACAGTCCTCCTGAAACTCGTGAGTGTTTTTTACTGCCACAAAAAAGGTTATATAATTGCTGTGTGCCCAATGTTTAAACGGAAAAAAAGGGACAGGATGCTTCAGTTAAGAAAGTTATTGCCGCAGGTGTTTTGTCAGACATCTGAGCCCACCAATCTGATTACTGTTTTAAGAGACACTGGTGCGTCTCAGTCATTTATTTTAGAAAGTGTGCTACCCTTTTCCGAAGAGTCCTATGTGGGCAGCGATGTGTTGATTCAGGACATTTAACTGAAAACTTTTCAGGTCACGTGAAAGTGCCCGTTCTTTCAGCGCTTCCTGCTAAGCGGGTTTTGTTTATCTTGGGGAATGACATAGAATACAATAGGATCTTTCCCTTACCCAAAGTGGTGGCCGATCCGACCACCCGGAGAACACTCCTGATATAACTGTGCTGTATCCTTCAGTATTTCCTGCCTGTGTTTTAACACATGAGCAGCAGAAGAAGCTGGGTGACATTATTGATTTGCCTGAAACCTTTTTGTGTGTCAGGCAGTTAGTGTTGGTCCAAAGTGATTTTTGTTTATTATTTTGGCCTTGGTCCACCCTGAAGTCTGTCTTGGGCGGTATTCCAGGAAGGTTGGTTAACTTACCATTTGATAAATCATAACCTCTGGGTTACCATTAGGCAATCCATGAGTATGTCGGTTCCAAAACACCTTAAAAGAGTTAGTTTAATCAACCTCCAACTGGTTATCCAGAGTTAATGCGCATGCACGGTGCATATATAAAGGCATTTTCAATGGATCGCTGAATTTCACGAGTCACCATGGAAACTCAAAGCTAGAAAAAGAAAGCGGCGTATTTCACAGAGGCGGAGTTGGAGGATTTAATGCATGCTTATGAGTGTCAGGGATCCAGCAGCCACACCCACACCAACTCCCCCAATCACTCCGAGCAGCTCACCAACTTACTAATCATCCACACCTGGTCCATATCAGTCACCACCCTATAAAGCCCCTGTTCATCCACATTCCCACCGTCCGTTCTACAGCTTAGGCTAATGAACTCTCCGGACTGCCCAAACTACTCAGTTAGTTGTGTCTCAGCTTACGAGCGTCAGTGTGTTTCGTCTATGTTTTCTGTCTTGCCCGTTTTTCGCTCCTTTCATTAAAGAAAGCCCTTTTTGGAATTCTCTCGGTCTCAGAACGTTCTTTGCGCCTGACAATGAGGAGTTTAAGCCAATAATATTAAAAAGAAGCAATACAGCTGCATCGGCTAAAGCAAGAGAATTGGCTTGGCAAAAAATAACGGACAGAGTAAATGCGCGAGTGTATTAAATTACAAATTTGGTGTTGGCTCCCGTTTTATTATAATGCAAAATAATGAAGTATGACTTATACATCCTTTTGAATGTTATATCACTAAAAAAGCATTTACTTATCCTGCCATTTATTTCTTTAGTTTAAAATAATAATGTATATTTCTTATTTAATAAGGTGTAATCCTTCTGGAGCTTTAAACCAAGTCAAAATGAAACACAAAAACATTCTGCAAAAAGGTAATATTTGATTACACAATTACTGAACTATTATTATAACAGGATTTAGTATATTTATTCTGTCATGTAGCTAACAGAAAGAAGACTGCTGTGACAGAAGTGGACAATGCTGGTAGATCCACTGAGGTATGATGCATACCATTATAATGTATGGCCCCTTTTTTGCAGTAGAGTAACAAACTGTCATTGTCCTTTCACAGTACATACCTAGGGATTTGCCCACAGACGAGGGTCCTTCAACCTCAGCACACAATCTAAGCAGGGTAAGAATTTGTGTCCAGGTGTCCATATTCGAATTTTATTGTCTAACCAAACAATCTCATTCATTACATTTTTCCCACCTTCCTAGTTGCCAGCAAAGGAGCTGTATAAGGTCCATCCTCAAAAACAAATAAGAAAAAGTGAAATGGAGATGGACCTTATACAGCTAAACAGTGCAAAAGAATTAATAAAAGTAATTTTGACTGATCCTGTCTCTCAAAATTCTTCTGTCTCTGTTGGCCTCTAAAATCTGTAGGTGTTTCTCTGGGCCATCTTCCTCAATACAAGGAGGGTCTCTCCTCTTATAGTGGCAATATTGTGAAGCACAACACAAGCCACTATAATGTCGCATGCCCTCTCTGGACTAACCTGGAGCCCACGCAGACACTGAAACCGAAATTTGAGGATCCCTATAGTCATCTCCACCTTGGCCTGTGTTCGGCTGTGGGCCATGTTAAACCGTGTCTGTGGTCCAGGCTCAGGTTCAGGGTAGGGTGTCATTAAATAAGGCAGACAAGGGTATCCTCTGTCCCCCAGCAAGTAACTATTGTACTTTCCTGTAATGATTAAAGTGTACAACACAAATATAGTAAAAAGGAAAAAAAAAAAAAAACAATTGTATAAAGCAAAACATACCCTGCTGAAATGTCTGGCATAATAATGACTCGCAGAAAATTCTGAATGCCATCAATGCACCCAATTACATTTGGAAACCCTGAAACAGAAAGTTATGGAAGTATGAAGTGTGTGTGCGCATAATGAATACATGTATAGATATAAATAATATGACTAAATATTAAATATGCGTCAGAGATTTTTACTACAAAGGACAAACCTGCCACTCTGTGGAATTCGTCTTTAATAACAAGCAGAGGTTTATGGCCATGGAACTGTACAAACGTGGGTAAGAACTGTTTAAGTGCCACACATACTGTACGAACGGCTCTACACATAGTTGCCTTTCCCACATGCTCTGAATCACCCACACTGTGCAAAAAATGGCCAGACGCAAAAAACCTAAGTGTTATGCACAGAATGTTTTCTGTGCTAAGCGCAGAACCACGGTTTGTCACATTTGCGATATGCGGTTTTAAAAGACGTGTTAAATATACTAACGAATCTTTTGAAAAATGATAACGCTCTTTCAAATATTCATTAGGGTATGCAAACACATCAATACGCGGTCTTTTAACCCTCTCCCGACGAAAAAACCTGGTATAATTTGTGCTTCTACGTCCACAGGATCCTCATCAAAAGGGCACACCATGCTCACCAACTTTCTGAAACGAAGTTACACTGAAACATAACCTGCTCCCGAGCGGTTTATCTTCAGAGAGTCAGTTGCTATGGTTACATACATACCCAGAAAGTTTCCTCCGTTTTTGGGCCGAACGTTAAAGTTATCCACGAACTTACCCTTAAACATACCCAGGTATTTCACATAACCTGCTTTCTGGAATACCCCCCTGTTCTTTTGTTTATTTATTTATTTTTGGTGGCAACAAAACAAACCTGACCCACCCAATTTGTGCCATTAGGTTGCACAAACTGTAGAATCTGTGGAAAGGAGAAACCTTTCCACAGTTTGTTAAACACTGATTTAAGCATTGCACCTCTTATCAGCTATCTAAATGCCTAATCTTGCATATCAACAGCAAAGGAACCCTGTTGACTAAATATTTATTCTATTTTATCTTTATAAATTGTATTTAATTTTTCTTCATTACAATTATTAAGAGGTAGCAAATAAAGCCTTCCTCATTAATTTAAAACCAGTCGAAATAAGGTCACATGATGACCTAGGGTCGAGAATAATCCTACCCCAAACGTTATGAATCACACCCACTTTTGAAGTAATTTAGGGCACCACACTTTCAGATAAACACCAGGGGACAGGCTGCTTAAGTGTCTAGTACATTGCAAGCATCCTCCTGCTAACCCCTAACTTCAGTGTGTATCAACTCCTTAACCATGTCGTCTCTCTCTCTCTCTCTCTCTCTCTCTCTGTGTGTGTGTGCGCGAGTGAGAGTGCGTAATTGAGTGAGAGCGGATGATACTGAGTGAGTGAGGTTTTTTTTTTTATCCTTTGTTGTGTATTTGTGGATTGTTAAGTTGGTTGATTTTGCTGAAAGATATATAGGGGTTTAAATAAGAGCGCTGTTGATCAACGAAAGCTGTTCAGTATGGCAGCGGCTCAGGGTTCTGAAAGTTTGACGTGGAGGCATGGGATTAGAGTTCTCCCCGTAGAGCGCTGCTCTGTTACAGAGTGTACTATTGCAGTTGCTGAAGTAATGAATACACAAGCATCTTATCTGCAGCTAGAATGAATAGCGCAATAGTGGGGTTTTTTTTTACAGTGTGGAGAAGGTTACTGAGATTGTGGCGAAAGGGATCGTGATAAACAATACAAGATCTCCCTTGAATCATAGGTCTGCTTATATTCACTCCTGTGTATAGTTTTTACAGTTTACAGTACTGTATAACCAAAGTATACAGTTGGTTTACTGGTAGTCACTATCTTGGTTTTGTGTCTTGTCTTGTAATGTCTGTCTGTACTGTTTTTTGTCTGCACTGTTTGCACTAGGTTGCACTCGATGCACTTCATGTAGCTTGTGTTGTAGCTTTATGTTGTTGTTTAGTATAGCACCAGGGTTCCGGAGGAACGTTGTCTCGTTTTTACTGTGTACTGTGTACCACTGTGTATAGTAGAAATGACAATAAAAAGCCTCTTGACGAACCTGTAGAGGAGCTCATCAGCTCCATGTTAGAAAAGTGTGTCATCCATCTATGCAACAGCACCTTTTCAGCCTCCACATGGCCTGTTCTAAAACCAAACGGCAAGTGGCGACCGACCATCGACTATAGGAAATTGAACCAACACGTGCCATTGTCAAGTTGGCCCACGACCCATCTAGAACAAGAGATACCAAGAATTAGGGGAGCCACAATCTTCTACACGCTTGATATGGCCCCAGGATTTTGAACTATACCAGTGCATCCCGATGACCAGCACAAGCTGGCTTTTATGTTCTGCAACTGGCATTATACCTTCACAAGGTGTCCATTTGGCTTTGCCAACTCACCAGCTGAATTTAACATCTTCTGCAACAAGGCGTGCCCTGCTACATGGCTGGCTTATCCAAACCCACAGAAGAAGTTCTACTTGAATGCTTCTCCAGCCACTGCCTGAGTGCTGGACTTTACCAGCGGCATGACCAGGACAAAAGGGTGGTCACATACGCCAGCAAGCAACTTGCCACCAACCTGTCACATTTCTTAACACCCAACCTATCTGTGATGGTGCAGTCAACAATGCCCACCTTGCCACATGGCTAATGGCCCTCCAAGGGTGCAACGTGGAAGCACGATATGCCAAAAACCACAAGTCCAAACTGGGCAACAGCCTGGCAGCATTCCAAAGCTGCTCGGACGACACACTCACTGTGACTGCAGATATGGAAAAGCCCCAACTGCAGCCACCCACCCATCACAAGTACTTTGAAGTTAATGTGTGCCAAGGCATGCCCACAGCCTATGTCGCTAGATGCTCCTATAACCACGAGGGTAACCTAAAAGCGGGTGCAGGTGTTCTCTGGATAAACAACGAACCATGCCAACCAAAACACTTTAAGCTGGGTCCCCAGTCCTCACAATATGCAGAGATAGCAGCTGTCCTCATAGACCTACAAATAGCATCGGCCACATCATCAGAGACCTGGTCATTTGCAGAGACTCCAACTATGCCAGACATTGCTTCACATGCCACCTCCCAGGCTGGAAAAAAAAATGGCTTCAAGACGGCAAACTACAAACCAGTTAAACACCAACACTTGTTCCGGGCATGTGAGTACATCACAAACAAACACAATATGATTATCTATTGGAAGAAGGTGAAAGGTCATTTAAAGCAACCAGGCACAGACAAAGACCTAAATGACCAAACAGATGCCCTCGTCAAGGCAGGTGCCTTACATGGCAAGTTGTGGTCACCACCAACCCGACCACACAAACCTACTGTCACAGCCATAACCCGCAACTACCGAACTCAACCACAATTTCCACCTCAATAACCATGTTATGCCCAAGACGCACCATGTGCCGGACACCATGGCACAAAAGCCACTTATAAGCCACTGAAACAAGTGGTATACTGGCCTGGCATGCAGCAAGATGTGACAGTATGTCAAAGGATGACTTATTTGCTGTCAAAGGACCTCTTTTCAGGTCCTCCCAGCACCCAACGATACTGCACAAACCACCACTTACCTTCTGATGAATTGTATTTTCTCCCGGTTTGGGCTACCAAGGCACCTATTTCACGGCCGAAGTCATGCAGCACATTTGGAAGCTACTGGGGGTGCAAGCAAAACTTCACATCAGCGATACCAACCAGGAGACCTTATCACAGCTTATACCACCCATCAATACCTTGAGGAGCTGCACTGGCACCTGAGATCCACCTTTTTATTTGCCCAACACCACCTACAAAAGAGTGCTGAAGATCAGAAAGCATATTACGACCATAAGGCAACACACAAGGAACTGAACGTGGGTGATAGGGTCTGGTATTACTGCTTCACCCAGCTGCCTCAAACTGCCTCTCTTCGGCGATCAAAGAAATTCCAGCCACATTGGACAGGACCGCACAAGATTGTAGACAAACTTTCCCCAGTTGCTAACCGAATCAGGCTAAACCGGGGACAGAAAGAACCAGTTTTCAAGTGGGTCCATCACAATCAGATCAAGAGAAACACTGCCATTAGCAGGGAAAGACCGGCAAGGGCTATTTCAAACTAGGTCTAACTACTAATTACACAATGAAAAACATGTCCTGACAAATCAAGAATTTCCACCTGACATCAGGCATCTTATTAAAGGATCAACCGGGACTTCTTATTACCCACTGCAGGACTCATGCCCAGAAAGTGCACGTTTTGGCTTGACCCCCGAAATGTCTGCAAAACGCAGTATCTGCAGATGGCCGCACACCACAGTTGGGCAGGGGCCAGATAGACTGAGAATGCACTTGCTCATGCAGAGGCTGATATTAAATACATGCTCAATCAATTGCAGAAGATGACTGTCACTCAGGCAGAGCTAAATGGGCACAACTGACATAATAAACAGTTCCTGGGGACCTTGCTGGGAACTGCGCCCGTGGTGGACACTCTTTTCAACCTAGGTCTGTCCAGCGTAAACTCCATGAGCCTGTCGACCCTGAGACAGCATGTGAGAGAGATCCAGAATGAGATACTCCAGTTGAGACAACAACTCATGCTACAAGGGCAAACCCTACAGACTATAGGCAAGTCATTAAAAGGCACCTAAGTGGTCCTCAACAACCACAGTGTCCTGCTAACCCAAACTGTGAACTTCATAAAACAGCTATACTCAATCCTACGAAATGATGTTCCCCAAACCTGGTCATGGCCCTGATGTCAGACATGCTGCAATAAGTGAGCTCCTCCATTGTGAGCCTAGCCATGGGCAGGATCCCTCCATACCTGGTGCCCTTAAGTTTAGTACAAGCTGCATTGTCCTCTGCTTTCACCCATTCAACAGATTTCCTTCAAGCCCACCTCGCATATGCACTGGGAGGATCCATCCTACTTCATATCGACCTGGAACACTGTGAGATGGCCTTTCTCCTAAATCTACCAATCATTGAATCTGACAACATTTATCGGCTCAAAGATATTATCAATGTCGGTTTTTAGAACGGAAACAATCAACATCAAGGTGCACACCCCAGAGGTGGTAGCCTACCATGACAGCAATCCACAGTTATAGCTGGCCCCAAACCTGCACACGTGTACCCGGACCCAAGCAAGCCGTTCCTCAGAGACCACACCGAAGGAATCTGCGGGTTGCAACCCATGCAACAGGACACCCTGGGGATGTCTGGATGCTGCAGCAAAACCAGATAACCCCATGTGGCTTCTGTGGTTAACCTCACAGAAACCCTTAAACCATAAAACAATCCACTCTCGAAACGTATGACTGTTTGTGAAACACACCACAATAGAGCATTCTTTTATTAATTAAACAATAATTAAAATATTCCACATTCCACGGCATAAACCTATATCTTGTATGTATTTTCTCCTCAACTTCAGTTATACACTAAAAGTTTTATTAATGTACGTCTCTTTTAATGCTGTATTTCCTTTTAAGGCCTGATGTCAAAATTGATACAAAATTATCTGCTTCTTACTTTTCTAACAAGGGTGCATTACATATACCAGAATATAACACCGTATTAATATTAGTTACACTTCCCGCATGACACCCGGTATGTAATGTACCTCTTAATGCTGTCATTTCTTTTCATGTTTAATATCCAAAATTATCACAAAATTATCTGTTCCTTATTTTGCAAACAATGGTGCATTTTATTTGATCATGAAACCACCATTCTGTCTTAATACACTTTGGATAAAACTAAGTTCTCCAAAGCAAGTATAACCCGGAAACCATGCCCACAAACACACGAACAAAGGAAGTTTCTCTCTCCAAAAGTTTAGGCAATAGCATTGGCCATTCCCCCAAAGATGGGTGAGTTCGGGACCTTCAAAATGTCACAACACCACCAATTGTTGGTCAGACATTCGGAACAGCTTAAAAACAACTTTCTCTTCCTTCAAGATTTTCCGGCAAGCTTCAATTTGTCTACCGCATCCAGACTCTTGTGCAACAAGCCAATGCAAGTAACCGTTTTACTAACCAATTTAAATGCCTGTTTAAGTTTGAATTCTCTGACGATTTCTCAAATACGGGGTGCTCAATTTTAAAGATTAAGCTTGCCATAACTTACCTTTCTTTCTTTCTCTCTTTACTTCTTTCCCTTCTCTTCCTCCTTTTCCTTAGTTTTAACTTATTTAAAAATTTTATTTCCAGTTATTTCTATGTTTTGTCTTGTCTCATTCATTAAACGGCGTATTTTTCATAAGTGATTGTTTCTGAATGGCGCTCACATTTCAAGGGTCCTGCAATATTCTATCTGAACTACAGGCTCTATGGATCATACGGAATGAAGTAAAGGGGGGTTGAGTATTTCTCGGCCGGGGAGATACCTCTTTTATAGAATTAATAAAGATTATACTGTCGGTTCGGCGGACGAACGGACCAAATTAGTGTAACGTTAATTCCATTACCGTCAATTTAAATATTTAGGAGTAACTATAAGCCGTTATAATTACTAATAAATATTTTCTTTTCTTTGCGAGGTAAATTCGTTAAATATAAATGGTGGGAATGTGGGCATGTTCAAACTTTGCTTTGCGTGATAATGCAGCGTTAATTTACTTGTGTTCATTTACTGTTCAATTAAGGTGAGATCATTCGCAACGTGAAATGCATTGAAGCGGTCTCCGTTTTATTTTATCCTATTTGTAAGTCATGGTTAATCAAAAAAATATATTAAATATATAAATATATAAACAAATAAAAACATTTAACTGCAGTCCTAATATTAAAATCCGTCCGTAAAGATGTAAAAATCTCTTTACTGCACATTTTAATATCAAAATCTTATAATCTTTTAAGGCCTTGTAATAGTATCGCTCAGTTGAAGTCATTGCGTGTTTCAATTTCATTCAACTAGACGATTGCACTTCTTTAGGTTTAGCCATCAGAGTAGCTAACTGATGCATGCCTAATGCAGATCTAATCATAGAATATGTTGTACAGTTGTTGATTTGATATGTAAAAACGATTTGTAAACATTAATCAAGTAATAAATGCAGCGAAACAGACCTGACTCACCCACTTTGTGCCGTTAAGTGGCACAAACTGTAGAATCTGTGGAAAGGAGAAACCTCACCTAAGTTTGTTAAACTCTGATTTGAGCAGTGTACTTCTTATCAGCTATCTAAAGACCTAATCTTGCATATCAACAGCAAAGGAACCCTTTATACTATATACTTATTCTATTTTATCTTCATAAATGTTTTTTTTTTCTTTCTTTCTCTCATTTTTACATTTTTTTGGAGGAAGCGAATAGAGCCTGTCTCATTCATTTAAAACCAATCGAAATTTTATCAATCAGACCCATTATTAAAGTAATTTAGGGCACCACACTTTCAGATAAACACCAGAGGACTGGCTGGCTAAGTGTCTAGCACTTTTGCAAACATCCCCTTCAAACCCTTAACTTCAGTGTGTGTGAACTCCTTAGCCAGGTTCGCTCTCGCGCTCTCTCTTTCTCTCTCTCTCTTTCTGCCTTCTGGACTAGACTTTAACGGCCCATGTTTGTTTTGTGTCCAGTCATGGTTCATAGTTATTGTAAACTGCAGTCAAATTTTCATTTTTTAATAAAACATTTTCAAAAAGACAGATGTATAAAGGAAGAGAAATGTAACATATCAACCGACTAAATACCACAACAATCTTCTGTAGACAAACCTCATGCGTTATATTTTATTCATGAGTAAACACTCTCTCAAAGTAAAAAATTTAACATTTTCATCCTATTTTCAGTAAAACATTCCATTAGAGAACACAAAAACGTGCAAAACAACACCGTAAGCTACAAACGAAATAACTCTCGTTAAATTTATTGTCATTTTTTTTTACTGTTTTTTCAACACTCATCATCAGAGAAATGTGTTTTCCTACCTATTTTCAGTAAAACATTAGTACACTTAATTTGGGTGGTAGCAATAAAGAAATATAAAACGTTAAAGATGCACAGCAACACCGCAAGCTCATACAGAACAGAAAAACTTGTAACAGTTATTTAGTCTTACAATTGGAAATGGCTTATCAAAAAGAACACGATGGCCTTATATATTTAAAAAGACCACAGAGAAAACCTTTCAGGAATACAAAAATGTACTGTAGGCTATAACACACCCATTTAAATTTGGGCACGTCTTGATTTCATGCTTGCCCATTTCTCTAAAACTTCATCAAAGGGTGTAGATCCTGCCACTTTGTGCTCAGTTGAATGAACGCAAGATGCTATAACCGGTCTTGGTCCATTGTAGATCGCAAATAATTTTTTATGAGTGTTAGTTTACTGAATGACCTCTCTGCAGAGTCTACAGTGACCCGCAAAGTAAGAAACACTCTCAATGCAACAACCAAATTTGGGAATACAGATTCACGGTTTCTCTTAAGTATAAAGTTTAGTTTTTTAAGTGCGGTTTTGCAGTCAAACAGAAGACCACTTGCACTTGCAAAACATCCCGCGATGTTGCTGCATAGCACTTTGCCGAATCCTCTAATGCATCGTTTGTCATTTTATTCATTTGCAGAATAAAACGAAATTTCTCTGAAATAAGGGCAAGATGATAAAATCTGCTATTAAGTTCACTGCTTATAGTGTCAACGATTACATAAAACACTGTTTGAAATTAAGTTGGACGTCCACGTCTTGGTCCTTTGGTTTACCGGCGCGTAATTCATCATAAAATGATTTGGGCTTTCTGTTGCATTTCTGTACGAACTCTGTGGAAGGATCAAACACTGTCGCCAAAAGACGAGCAATGGACACAGCTTTCTCAAACCCATCCTCTCTGTACTGGGAGATAAAGCTTTTCAGTTTGTTAATCAACAAAACAGCTGTATCTAGCAAAATCTCACCAGACTGCATGGCGATCTTGGCGCATGTGATTTCTGTCAGCATGTCATTCTAAATAAAAAGACAAGTCATAAACTCCATAGTCCGTATTTCATTAGACAGTGCATGTGCCTCTGAAGAAATCTTGCCATCTTTACACTCTTGCTAAAGTCTTTCCAAAGCGTCCAGTACACCACAAAGCTTTAATAGAGTCCAGCTTTGCCTCCCATCTTGTATCGCCAAGGGGTTTCAATGTTATGTCAACGAACCGTTTCATAATGTCCCAGCGTTTCACTGATGATGCAAATATAGAGTACAGTCTTTGGACAGTTCTGAAAAAATTCAAACATGCTCTATTGGAAGAGGCAGCATCGCACAATAGCAAATTGAGACTGTGACTCGCACATGGCATAAACAATGCATTTGGATTCTTTTCTAAAATCAAAGCCTGTACCCCTAGATGAATCCCTCGCATATTTGCTCCATTATCATAACTCTGACTCCGACTCCGACAATTCAGAGGGTCAAGCCCAAAGTTTTCCAGTGTGGAAATTAAAGTCTTTGTAAGCCCTTGTCCTGTTGTGTCATTAACTGTGTTAAAGCCCACAAATTATTCTTCTATCTTAGCCACATTGTTTTCATCAATGTCAACATGTCGAATTATGATTGAGGCTTGCTCTTGCTTGGACATGTCGGGCGTGCAATCGAACTCGACAGCATAGTATTGGGTCTTTTACTTGCTTACTGATTTTCTGTAAAACACAGTCTGCGATGGATTTTAGGAATTCATTTTGTGTACACCAACTTAAATATCCCCAGTTACCATAACCTTTTACGGAGCGGTTGCTTTGGGTTTTTTCTCCACTGAATACTTTGCACGCAAAGCAGTAAACTTTGTTTGTTTTGTAGGAAAACATTATTCAGTCTCGATCCACTCGTTCGCCATTTGCTAATCGTCTAAAGCAGTAAGCTTTTAAAACACATCTGTTATTCTGCTGTGATCTTGGGAACGGTCCGTCAGGTACTTTTGTAGGGCCATTCTTGGTTAGCGTTATACGAAATGAATCAGTCACTTTACCCGGGCAAGGCCAGGTTGAGGGATCTGCGTCATGATTGAGCAACACATTAACATTCAAGATCTCTGCTTCTTCTTCACATTGCCGTTTTTTAGCTGTCATTAGCATTGGGGGCACTGGTGGTGGCCATGCACAGGCTGCTAATAGACTGTCCTGCTTCATTCTCACCGGCAGCCGGAATGTTATGCATATTAGTCTCCCACTCGCTAACCTGTAGTCCTGTTCTTTTGAGATCGACTCCGCTGGGTCTGTTAATGTCTTGAATGCTGTTCTGTGCTGTTTCTTGCATGCAGATTGTTGGTTGTTCATCGCTAATCTGCTGCCCTCCCACAGTGCTAACATCCTCACTAAGATGATTGACATTTTCATATATGTTCTTTTCCTGCATGTTACCGCAGTCATCACCAATATTTGGCTTATTTTTCGGAAGGACCCAATTTGTAAGAGAGTTTTTAATTTTTTTTTACCTCTCCATATCCTTACTTTTTTTTACGTTTTCGCTTGTTGGGCACCAGACAAATGTTTCTTCCGGTCCATCATTACATTTTGCCACATAATTTAAATTTTTTTTATTTTTTTTACAAATTTAAATTGATGATTGTGGGGCCCCCTAGCATTCTCTTGGGCCCATATGCCTGGAATACTCTGCCCGCCCCCACATCCCCCCCCCGGCCCCTGAATGCAGCAAAGCAATCCTGTCTCACTACTTTGTGCCGTTAAGGGCACAAACTCTAAGGATCTGTTGGAATGAAGAAATCGTCCCTCATTTTGATAAAGATTGATTTTAAGCGATGTTCCCCATCTCGTCTTCTAAAGACTTTATCTGAGGTATCTATTTGTAGGTACAGCAAGAAAACCCTGCCTAATGACACAAACCTTAATATCTGTTTGGGACAGCATCACATAAAACATAGGGTCAAGAATAGTCCTACACCAAACGTTACCAGTCACTACCACTATTGAAGTGATTTAGGGCAAAACACTTACAGATAAACACAAGGGGACAGGCTGTTTATGTGTCTAGCACTTTTGCAATTACTATAATAATAATAATAATAATTATTATTATTATTATTATTATTATTATATTAGTTTTTTGTTTTATTACTATTAGTAATTTTTATAATTTGAATTTCTATTTTGACGTTTTGTTATCTACTTTTTATTTGCTTTTATTATTATTATTATTGTTATTATAATTATATTATTATTAATAATATTATCATCATTATCATTTTTATTTCTCTCTTTTCTTCCTTCTCATTCTTTCCACCTCCTCTCACTTATTTTAAATTAAATTTTAAACAAAGGGTAAAGATAAATTGAAATTTAAGTGTTCAGCTATTTAGGTTTACCCTTTTTAGCACTTCCTCTTTTACAGGGTCAGGGAAAGAAGGTTGCCTCCGCCGTACATTATCACGAGTGAAGCCAACCATCCAGCTATTTTCCACTCTATCACTTTTGTGTTGAGTCTGATCTGTTCGTTCTAATTTTATTTAGTGTTGGTGGGAAATACTAACTTGGGACTCATGAATATTGAATATTTAGCATTAAATAAAGCGAGTCCTCCTGGGTATTTTTAAACACACCAACCCCGTCTAAAGGGCAGAGGAGGCGGAGTCACAGCTATTTATAATAATAATCTAAGCGTCACACAAAAGACAAAACACAAATGTAAAACATTTGAAGTTCTTTACACCAGCATTAATTATTTAGTGTTCGAAAGCAGGTCCAGTCAGTCAATTCCACTAATTATTATTTATAGACCCCAGGGCTCTACTCTGATTTTCTCATAGAATTTGCAGATTTCATTACAAATTTAGCTACTTCTTTAGACAAAGCATTAATTATTAGTGACTTTAATATTCTTTTTGATAATCAGTAAGACTCCTTAAGAGCAGCAGTTGTGTCCATTCTAGATTCAGTTGGAATTAATCAGAATGGTTTAGGACCCACTCATAGTGGTGGAAACCCTCTCAATTTGTTGTTAACATTTGGATAAAAAAAAAAAAAAATTAGTCATAATTCCACAGTCTGAAGCTATTTTAGACCATTATCTCATCTCTTTTAAAATCTACCTCAGTTATTGGATTTCTACCTCACCACGTTACTGTGTTAAGCGTACTTTCACATCAGCTACAGCAGCGCATTTGATCAATAATCTTCCAGAAATTACGATATTAAATAGATCTCCAGTTGACCCCACAGAGCTTGACTGGGCCACTGAGTACCTATAATCAACGTTATGTTACACTCAAGATGATGTAGCTCCCCTTAAGACCAAAATGATCAGGGAGAAAAAAATTAGCACAGTGGTATAATTATCATACGCGCACCTTAAAACAGAACACTCGAAAATTAGAACATAAATGGCATCAAACAAAATTAACAGTATTTCAAATAGCCTGGAAGGATAGCCTCCAAATTATAGAAAATCTCTAAGTGCTGCTAGATCAGCATATTTTTCCACCCTCACAGAAAATAACAAGCATAATTCTAGATTTGTATTCATCACGGTAGCAAAATTAACAGGAAATAAAATCTCCCCTTTATATCCAAAATTTTAGAAAAGGTTGTGGAACAGCAGTTATGCTCACACCTACTTATGAATAACATTTTTGAAATGTATCAGTCAGGATTTCAGCCTCATCATAGCACATAGACGGTGCTAGTTAAGGTGGTAAATGACCTGTTATTTGGCCTCTGATCAGGGTTTTGTCTCTTTACTTGTTTTGCTTGACCTTAGTGCAGCTTTTGACACCATTGATCACACTATACTACTTGCTAGACTTGAGAACGTTGTTGGAACTCCACAATCGGAGGTAGAGTTTGATTATTGACCCTAGTCTTTCCCTTTGAGGCTCACGTGAATAATATTACCAGGATCGCATTCTTTCACCTTAGAAATATTGCTAAAAATAGAAATATTATGTCGTTACAGGATGCAGAAAAAAAAATTTATGCTTTTGTTACTTCTATATTAGACTATTCAATTCAATTCAATTCATTTTTATTTGTATGGTGCTTTTAACAATGAACATTGTCTCAAAGCAGCTTTACACAGATAATGTGGTGATTAAACATAAATATGTTCTTTGTAAGTATGTTTGTCCCTGATGAGCAACTGTGGCAAGGAAAAACTCCCCGAGATGGCATAAAGAAGAAACCTTGAGAGAAACCAGACTCAAGAGGGAACCCATCCTCATCTGGGTTGTACCAAATGTCCATTTGAAGCAGTTATACAATGCTGCGGGGTGCAGTGATGACGATCAGAAGCAAACTGCACTCCTGAGGCAGTGCAGCAGACCGCCGACACCAACTACAGGCCAATCCATCCTCAAAGCACCCGTTCTACTCCGGAATTAAATGGAACCACCCAAGGTGTTGATGAGAGACCGTCCCAAGCTGGAGCTATCTGTTTCAAGAAACTTGTATGCAAGGGATCGAGAATGCAGGTTGATGAGTTTGATGAGGAGATTAATGAAATTGTCATTCTCATGAATAGGAGTAAAGCTTTGTAGTTGATTGTCTGCTATAATTAAACTGCTGTCTACAGGGTTACTTGTAAAATAATTAGGATTTATATTACCCGTTTGGATTTCTTGCCTGATGTTTTCAATTTTATTATTAAACAAGTTCATGAAATCATTACTACCTATTAATGGTTTGCATGATAGTGCAGTGTTTTTATTCCCTGTTAATTTTGCTACCGTGCTAAATAAAAATCTAGGATTATGCTTGTTATTTTCTATGAGGGTGGAGAAATATGCTGATCTAGCAGCACTAAGAGATTTTCTATAATTTAGGAGGCTCTCCTTCCATGCTATATGAAATACTGTTAATTTTGTTTGATGCCATTTACGTTCTAATTTTCGAGTGGTCTGTTTTAAGGTGCGTGTATGATCAGTATACCACTGTGCTAATTTTTTCCCCCTGTAATTCACACATTAATTTAGGTTTGTTGAAGGTGGTGTGGTGGGTCATCTCTTGGTGGTGTGGTGGGATCCTTCATTTCTGTATTACCTTCTGGTTCTCCCTTTTAGTTAGGCTGCCTTAGTGAGTCTTGCTGGAGTCCAAACTGCACAGTGACATTAACTT
>MU551521.1:180975-235719 GCA_024362625.1 Silurus asotus
GCTGATAAACTCTATTATTTAAAAAAATATGTAAATGGACCAGCACACAAATATCTTGAGGGCACTTTCTATCGAATTGATGAGGCGGCTTACAAGGAAGCGTGGAAAAAACTAAATCAAAGATTCGGCCAGCCCTTCGTAATTCAAAGAGCTTTCAGGGAGAGGCTTTCAAAATGGCCTAAAATACAGTCGAAAGATGCCGAAGGATTAAGGACATTTTCAGATTTCCTAAATGCCTGTTTTCAAGCTGTACCTCATGTCAAAGGTCTGGAAATATTGAACGACTGTGAGGAAAACCAAAAGTTGGTACAAAAACTTCCTGACTGGATAGCTTCCAGATGGAACCGTCAGGTTACAGTGTCTCTCATGGAATGTAAAGATTTTCCAAGCTTTAAAGACTTTACTGAGTTTATGTCTACTGAGGCAGAAATTGTGTGTAATCCAATCACTTCTCTACATGCTCTTCATTCACGTGAGCTGCCTTCGGAAAAGGGAATGTCAAAAGAAACGAGAAGAAATAAAGCAGTTGTCTTCCATACCCAGTCCTCTGTAAATAATGACAAAACCTTAGCAGCTAAAGGACAGTCAAGAACTTCATGCATGTTGTGTCAGGATGATAGTCATCGACTTTGCAAATGCCCAAAATTCATGGAGATGCCTCTGAAAGACAGAAGGGTCTATGTCAAAAACAACAAACTGTGTTACGGCTGTATAAAACCAGGACATTGTGCAAAGGAGTGTCGTTGTCGCTATACATGTGATGTATGTAAATTGCGGCATCCCACATGTCTTCATGATTACAATTATGAGACTAATGCAAACAGAGAAAGACCACTGTCAATGGTGAGAGATGTATATGCACAGGAAAGAGAAGCTACTAATGCCATGTCCCTTAATGTCACAAGTGGAGGTCAGTCAGTCACTACTTCAATGATTGTACCGGTTTGGGTGTCATCCTGTAAGAATCCATCTGAAGAGCAGCTTGTTTATGCTTTATTAGACACTCAAAGTGACACCAGTTTTATTGATGAAGCAGTGAGTAGATTCTCACCCAGTAAAACTCAAGCTTACCACCATGCTAGGAGACAACGTTGTCATAAAAAGCAAGAGGGTCTCCGATCTTTGTGTGAGAGGGTACAATTCTTCAGTGCATATCGATCTTCCTCCTACGTATACAAAAGAGTGTATTCCTATAAATCGTAATCACATACCAACAAACAAAACAGCAAAGAACTGGAATCATCTAAAGCCAATCACAAACAAACTACCACCTCTTCTTAGTTGTGAAGTAGGCCTGCTTATTGGCTATAACTGTCCTAGAGTACTAGCTCCCAGGAAAGTCATACTGGGTAAAGATGATGAGCCTTACGCCATTCTAACGGACCTAGAAAGAAGAAGTATTATAGGCTACTCCAACACAGGATTCCGTGATTCCACAATTAGTCTTTGTCACAGAATGATGACAAAGGAGCTGCCAACTTTAACACCTTTAGAGGCAATTCATGTTCTTGAATCAGATTTTAAGGATGTTGCCATGGATAACAAAGCAGTTTCACAAGAAGACATTATGTTCTTAGACAAACTTAGGGAAGGCATAAGGAAAGATTCTCAAGGACATTACGAAATGCCCCTTCCATTTAAACAAAGACCATTCTTACCAGACAAACAGAGAGCTTGCCATTGTCAGACTCAAGCATTTGAGCAGAAAATTCTGCAAGGAGGGGAATTATAAGTCAGACTACATTGCTTACATGGACGACATCATTAAAAGAGGTGATGCAGAAATTGTGAATGATGATGGAACAGACGGAGAAAAATGGTATATACCCCATCATGGCATTTACTACCCAAAAAAGCCAGACAAATTACGTGTCGTGTTTGATTGTTCAGCGAAATATAAAAACACCAGTCTCAATGAACATCTGCTTACTGGACCTGACATGATAAACAACCTCACAGGTGTCCTCCTCAGGTTTAGAAAGCATCCTATCGCTGTAACATGCGATATTGAGAAAATGTTCCATCAATTTCATGTCCCAGAATGTGACCGTGATTATCTGCGCTTCGTATGGTAGACAAATGGTGACACACATTCAATACGTCAAGACTACAGAATGAGAGTACACCTTTTTGGTGCAGTGTCTTCGCCTGGTTGTGCGAACTATGGCCTAAGACATATAGCCAATGAGTACAGTCTTTCACACCCACTGGGCGCACAATTCTTCACCAGAGATTTTTATGTTGATGATGGAGTGGCAAGTGTGGAGACGGTGGAAAAAGCCATACAGTTAACAAAGGAAGCACAGGAGTTATGTGCTAAAGGTGGTCTTTGACTGCACAAGTTTATATCAAATGACCGCACCGTTCTGCAAAGTATACCAGCATCAGAATGTGCAGTAAGTTTTGGAACTTACTAAAGGATCTTACTTATCAATGACATGCCACTGGAAAGAGCATTAGGGATTCATTGGAACACACAAAGTGATAGTTTCAGATTCCATGTTCCTTTAAAGGATTAACCTACAACACGTAGTGGCATACTATCAGCCATCGCCTCCATATATGATCCTTTGGGCTTCGTATCTCCATATGTTCTTAATGGCAAAAAAATCCTTCAAGAAATGTGTCGCCAGGGTACAGGCTGGGATGACTCGCTTTCTCCAGCATTAAGCCCTCTGTGGAAGAAATGGCAAGATGACTTCGCCAACGTGGAAAAGATAAACATAGCACGATGTTATAAACCTGCTGAATTCGGTAAGGTTGTAAAAACAGAAATACACCATTTCTCAGACGCAAGTACCTGTGGCTATGGTCAATGTTCTTATCTGAAAGTAATGGATGAAAGGGAAAACATTTATTGTGGTTTTCTCATTGGTAAAGTTTGAGTTGCTCCTGCAAAGGTGGTCACGATACCGCGTTTGGAATTAACAGCAGCTGTTGTATCAGTCAAAATGAGTGACATCCTCAGAGAGGAGCTTGCCTTTTCCAATGTGAACGAATTCTTCTGGACAGACTCTAAAGTAGTTTTGAGCTACATAAATAATGAAGCTCGACGTTTTCATACGTTCATAGCCAATAGAGTTCAAAGGATACGACAAAGAACGACTCCTAAACAATGGCTGTATGTTCCTTCAAATGACAACCCGGCAGACAATGCCTCTAGAGGAAGGACTAGAAGTGAGCTGCTCTCATCCAACTGGCTCTCTGGTCCGTCATTCCTGTGGAAAAAGAAAATAATAACATCAGATGTTGTGCTGGAACTTGCAGTAGGAGATCCAGAAGTCAGGAAAGTCCAATCATTTCAGGTAATAACCGCAGAGAGCAAAGACCTTGTAGACCATCTTTCCAAGTTCTTATCTTGGTCCAAAGTCATCAAAGCCATTGCACGCCTTTTGAGACCAAGTAGAAAGGATAACACAAATTCACCTGCAACTGTGAGCGAACAAGAGGACGCAAAAGATTTGATCCTAAAGGGAGTGCAAAGGCAAGTCTATCAGAAGGAGATAGATATTTTAAATTCAGGAAAACAACTCCCAGGCCACAATAAATTGCACCACCTTGATGCCTTCATTGACGCGGACAATATGGTCAGGGTGAGAGGAAGATTAAGCCATTCATCATGTACTCACTCATTTAAACATCCTTTGATTATTCCCAGAGAACATCACATAACCAAATTAATAATCGCACACAGTCATGAAGGAGTGAAGCACCAAGGAAAGGGATTCACAATCAATCATATCAGGTCTTGTGGTTATTGGATACCTGGAATTAACAGAGCTGTTACTTCAGACATCCACAACTGTGTAACTTGTAGAAGGTTAAGAAAGTCTGCTGAAGGTCAAAGGATTAGTGATCTTCCTACAGAACGTGTGGAACCTTCCTCACCGTTTACATATTGTGGTATGGATTGCTTTGGTCCTTTCATGACCAAAGAGGGCCGAAAGCAACACAAAAGGTATGGTCTGCTTTTGACATGTTTTTGTTCAAGAGCTATCCACATTGAGATGTTAGAAGACATGTCTACAGACGCATTCATCAACGCCCTACAATGCTTTATTGCTATTCGAGGAGCAGTGCGACAAATTCGATGTGACCAGGGTACCAATTTCATAGGAGCTAAAAATTAACTGAATTCTGCATCACAGGAGCTTGACCCCGAAAGACTCAGTGTTTTTCTTGCTGACAAGCAATGTGACTTTATTTTTAATGCGCCCCATTCCAGTCATGCTGGTGGTGTATGGGAGCGGCAGATCAAAACTGTACGCAGTGTTCTAAGTTCAACTGTATCACTTTCATCAGGCAGACTTAGCGATGCTTCATTGCGCACTTTGTTTTATGAGGCAATGGCAGTAGTCAACAGTCGCCCCCTAACTGTGGACAACCTGAATGACACTAAGAGTTTAGAACCACTCATGCCTAACCATCTAATTGCCATGAAAGCCACAACAGCTTTACCACCTCCAGGAAAATTCACAAAAGAGGATGTTTATGGAAGAAAATGGTGGAGACAGGTACAGTACCTTACCGAGCAATTTTGGAGCAGATGGAAAAAGAAATATCTACACACGATTGCTACATGACAGTGCTGGCATGCTCCTAAAAGGAATTTTCAGGTCGGTGATCCAGTTATGGACATGGAGGAGTCTCTACCAAGAAATCAGTGGAGAATAGGAAGGATCATAGAGACTGTTTCAAGCCCAGATGGACTGGTTAGAAAAGCCAAATTAATACTTGGTGACAGGAAATTGTCCAAAAAAGGAGAACAAATAAATAAGACATCAATGGTTGAAAGGCCAGCTAAAAAGTTGGTTTTGCTATTAGAAGCGGAGTGAATTGATTCACATATGGACGTTATGTTACTTCAAACACTCAAAGGTTAAAGAACCAAATGGAAATTATTCATGTTTAAGAGACATTTATAATTTGGTGGGAGTGTAGCAGACACATCTGAATGTTTTCTTTGTTTGATTTAATTTGTTAAATAATATTTTGGCAGGTTCTGAGTTTTGATGTTGTATTATATTTTTACCTTTTGTTCATATACGGGACTCTTGTTTTGAAGAGCGGCAGCGCGCAAGGCATTACAGTCACGGATTACGGCTGTATGTATGCATAATAGCACGGTTCATCAGCTTTTGTAACATTATACTTGTATATTTTGATTAGCACCCCCCTAAAGGGCATAAGCTCTTACGGTGATCTGTTTAAGTTGTCAAGGCTTAATAAAACGTCTTTGAGACCATCTGTAAAGTTTAGTCGTTATTAGGTTGGGTTCCGCTATACTTCGGAACCGTTTTCCTGATGGTAGGAGGGTGAAGTATGTGTGTGACGGGTGTGTGTAATCGTCCACAATGCTGTTTGCTTTGCGGATGCAGTGTGTGGTGTAAATGTCCATGATAGAGGGGAGAGAGACTCCGATGATCTTCTCAGCTGTTCTTACTATCCTCTGTAGGGTCTTGCAATCCGAGACGGTGCAATTCCCAAACCAGGCAGTGATGCAGCTGCTTAAGATGCTCTCGATGGTCCCTCTGTAGAACATGGTGAGTATGGGGGGAGGAAGATGGGCTTTCCTCAGCCTTCTCAGGAAGTAAAGACGCTGCTGGGCTTTCTTGGTGATGGAGCTGGTGTTAAGTGACCAGGTGAGGTTATCCGCCAGATGAACACCAAGGAATTTGGTGCTTGTGACGGTCTCCACTGAAGATCCATCAATGATCAGTGGAGAATGGTCACTCTGTGCTTTTTTTGAAGTCAACAACCATCTCTTTGGTTTTGTCCACGTTTAGAGACAGGTTGTTGGCTCCACACCAGGCTGTTAGCCGTTGCACCTCCTCTCTGTATGCTGACTTGTCGTTCTTGCTGATTAGACCCACCACGGTCGTGTCATCAGCAAACTTGATGATATGATTCGAGCTGTGCATTGGTGCACAGTCGTGAGTCAGCAGAGTGAACAGCAGTGGACTGAGCACACAGCCCTGAGGGGCCCCAGTTCTCAGTGTGGTGGTGCTGGAGATGCTGTTCCCGATCTGGACTGACTGAGGTCTCCAGGAGTCCAGGATCCAGTTGCAGAGAAAGGTGTTCAGGCCCAGTAGGCTCAGCTTCTCGATCAGGTGCTGGGGAATGATTGTGTCGAATGCTGAACTGAAGTCTATGAACAGCATCCTTACATAAAAGTCCTTGTTATCCAGATAGGTGAGGGCCAGATGGAGGGTTGTGGAGATGGCATCGTCCGTGGAGCGGTTTGGACGATACGCAAACTGCATGGGGTCCAGTGCGGGTGGGAGCTGCGTCTTTATGGGCCTCATGACAAGCCTTTCAAAGCACTTCATCATGATGGGTGTGAGTGCAACGGGACGATAGTCATTGAGGCAGGACACATAAGACTTCTTTGGCACAGGAATGATGGTCGTCGTGTTGAGGCACGAAGGAACAGTGGCGCTGCTCAGGGAGATGTTGAAGATGTCAGTGATGACATCTGCTAGTTGTTCTGCACATTCCCTGAGCACTCTGCCAGGAATGTTGTCTGGTCCAGCAGACTTCTGTGGGTTAACTCTGCATAGAGTTTTCTTCACTTCAGCTGTGGTTAGACAGAGCACCTGGTCACTGGGAGGAGGGATGGTCTTCCTTGCCACCACGTTGTTCTGCACCTCGAACCGGGCGTAGAAGTCGTTCAGCGCATCTGGAAGGGAGGCGTCACGGTCACAAGCAGGTGATGTGGTCTTGTAATTCGTGATCGCCTGGATGCCCTGCCACATGCGCCGGGTGTCTCTGCTGTCCTGGAAGTGGCCATGGATTCTCTTGGCGTGTGCGCGCTTCGCCTCTCTGATAGAACGGGACAGTTTGGCCCTTGCTGTTTTTAAGGCCGTCTTGTCCCCTGCTCTGAAGGCAGAGTCTCTTCTTTTTAGCAGTGCACGAACCTTGGCGGTCATCCATGGCTTCTGGTTGGAGCGTATAGTGATGGTCTTGAAGATAGTCACGTCATTAATGCACTTGCCGATGTAACTGGTCACTGTTGACGTGTACTCCTCCAAGTTGATGAAATCGCCTTTGGTTGCAGCTTCCCTGAAAATGTCCCAGTCAGTGCATTCAAAACAGTCCTGGAGAGAAGACATGGATCCTGCTGGCCAGGTTCTCACTTGTTTTTGAGCTGGTCTTTAACGCCTGCTGAGTGGTCTGTATGCTGGGATCAACATAACAGAGATGTGGTCTGAGTACCCGAGGTGGGGCCGGGGCTTCGCCCGGTATGCGCCCCAGATGTTTGTGTAAACAACATCCAGCGTGTTTTCTCCTCTGGTTGCCAATTCCACATTCTGATAGAATTTGGGAAGCACAGTCCTGAGATTTGCATGATTAAAATCTCCGGCGACTATAAACAGTCCGTCAGGGTGTGTGTTCTGAAGTCCGCTAATGGTCCCGTAGAGCACGCTGAGCGCTTCCTTAGCAGTAGCGCTAGGTGGTATGTACACTCCAAGCACAATAGCGGTGGTGAATTCCCGGGGTAAATAAAAAGGTCTACATCTCACAACAATAAACTCCAGCAGCGATGAGCAGTAGGTAGAAACAAGCACAGAGTTCTCACACCATTCCGTGTTGATGTAAACACACAGACCGCCGCCGCGAGTCTTACCGCACAGAGCTGCATTTCTGTCAGCACGAAACATGGCTAGCCCGTTCAGCTGGATGGTGGCGTCCGGAACTCTGTCGCTCAGCCACGTCTCAGTAAACACAAAAACGCAGCAGTGTCTGTACTCACGCCGAGTAGCTTGTTGGAGTCTGATGTAGTCTAATTTATTGTCCAGGGAGCAGACATTAGCCAGCAGTAGTGATGGTAGAGCGGGCCGGCTAGGGTTAGCTGCTCCTTAGTTAGTTGCTCCGATGTCTGTGTTGTGTAGGGCGGGCTGCAGAATAACGTTAGCATCATTTTGGGTCCGGAGCGGCCGCTGCGAGCAACTGCCGCGCCACCATCTTGGAACCACATGTTGTGAAGCTTACGGGGATCTTGTGCAGAGGCCTCAAGCTTTTCCTTGTAGAAGGCAGTTTTGGCAGAAGTCACCTCCAAAATGGCCAGTGTGTCTTTCACGCATCACACAAAGCTACAATGTGTGCATGGAGAGATGAAACAGTACCCCCAAACAGAGGTGAATGTGACCATAAATGGACAGACATACCCACTCACTGTGGCTATTGTGGACACCATACCGGCGGATGATATTTTGGGACGTGATGTACCAGTATTACCCGAACTGGTACAAGCAAACTGGGAGGAAGAACGAGCGAGATCCAACATCCAGCTAGCCTGTCCAGTCGTCACTCGGGCCCAAGCTAAGATGGGACTGCAGCCGTTGCCTGACATGGAGAGTAGCTTGTTGCAGGGCGGGACCAAGGGGCCCAGAAAATCACGTCGCCAACGTCGGCTGGAGAGAGGACTCGGTACCCCAGTGCCGGAGATGAGAAAGCACTTGGTACCCCGGTGCCGGAGATTAAAACCGAAGGACTGGAGGTCAGTGGATGGACTGTACCGGTGAACATCGCGGAGCTGCAGTGCGCAGACTAGTCGTTAAAACCTTTATTCGAGAAAGCGTTGCAAGGCTGAATTTATTTCACTAAAAATCCTTTTGTAAAATACCTCAGCTAAGTAGCTAAACATTAGCGGCTAACTGAAAATTAGCAGAACCTTTTTCCTGGAGTTGTAGATCAGTTTAATCAGGATATATAAATAAACTGCCATAAATTTTTATGGAAATAAAATGTATGGGTTTGAAAAATCCTGTCAGAAATGTGGGGGAGTTAGCTTGTAGCAGCTAGCTGTGTTAGCATCTCCTGAAGAGGACAGAGGAGTGATGAAGGTCACTAAAGGATTTATTTGTGATAAAATTGATTTTATTGAAGTACCAATATTTTCTATATCATAGCAATGCTTTCAAAAATGACAACAAATTATAAAAAAAAAGCAAAAACATCCAAAATACAAGAACAAAATATTTTATAAATATTTGAATGCTTAATTTTAATATAAACATATTTGTCCATTTTTATTTGTGTAAATCAGTTACGATAAAAAACACTGGTCATTTTATTAGGAACACCTACACCTACACATGTATGCAGTTTAGCACTGCAGTGTATAAACTCCTGGTCCAGATCTTAAGACAATTTTTACATCAAACATCAAAATGAAGAAAAGTCTGATCTCTGTAACATGGATGTTTTTGTTCAAGAGCTATCCACATTGAGATGTTAGAAGACATGTCTACAGACGCATTCATCAACGCCCTACAATGCTTTATTGCTATTCGAGGAGCAGTGCGACAAATTCGATGTGACCAGGGTACCAATTTCATAGGAGCTAAAAATGAACTGAATTCTGCATCACAGGAGCTTGACCCCGAAAGACTCAGTGTTTTTCTTGCTGACAAGCAATGTGACTTTATTATTATTTTTTTTTATGCTCCCCATTCCAGTCATGCTGGTGGTGTATGGGAGCGGCAGATCAAAACTGTACGCAGTGTTCTAAGTTCAACTGTATCACTTTCATCAGGCAGACTTAGCGATGCTTCATTGCGCACTTTGTTTTATGAGGCAATGGCAGTAGTCAACAGTCGCCCCCTAACTGTGGACAACCTGAATGACCCTAAGAGTTTAGAACCACTCATGCCTAACCATCTAATTACCATGAAAGCCACAACAGCTTTACCACCTCCAGGAAAATTCACAAAAGAGGATGTTTATGGAAGAAAATGGTGGAGACAGGTACAGTACCTTACCGAGCAATTTTGGAGCAGATGGAAAAAGAAATATCTACACACGATTGCTACATGACAGTGCTGGCATGCTCCTAAAAGGAATTTTCAAGTCGGTGATGTAGTTATGGACATGGAGGAGTCTCTACCAAGAAATCAGTGGAGAATAGGAAGGATCATAGAGACTGTTTCAAGCCCAGATGGACTGGTTAGAAAAGCCAAATTAATACTTGGTGACAGGAAATTGTCCAAAAAAGGAGAACAAATAAATAAGACATCAATGGTTGAAAGGCCAGCTAAAAAGTTGGTTTTGCTATTAGAAGCGGAGTGAATTGATTCACATATGGATGTTATGTTACTTCAAACACTCAAAGTTTAAAGAACCAAATAGAAATTATTCATGTTTAAGAGACATTTATAATTTGGTGGGAGTGTAGCAGACACATCTGAATGTTTTCTTTGTTTGATTTAATTTGTTAAATAATATTTTGGCAGGTTCTGAGTTTTGATGTTATATTATATTTTTACCTTTTGTTCATATACGGGACTCTTGTTTTGAAGAGCGGCAGTGCGCAAGGCATTACGGTCACGGATTACGGCTGTATGTATGCATAATCGCACGGTTCATCAGCTTTTGTAACATTATACTTGTATATTTTGATTAGCACCCCCCTAAAGGGCATAAGCTCTTACGGTGATCTGTTTAAGTTGTCAAGGCTTAATAAAACGTCTTTAAGACCATCTGTAAAGTTTAGTCATTATTAGGTTGGGGTCCGCTATACTTCGGAACCGTTTTCCTGATGGTAGGAGGGTGAAGTATGTGTGTGACGGGTGTGTGTGATCGTCCGCAATGCTGTTTGCTTTGCGGATGCAGTGTATGGTGTAAATGTCCATGATAGAGGGGAGAGAGACTCCGATGATCTTCTCAGCTGTTCTCACTATCCTCTTGCGATCCGAGACGGTGCAATTCCCAAACCAGGCAGTGATGCAGCTGCTTAAGATGCTCTCGATGGTCCCTCTGTAGAACATGGTGAGTATGGGGGGTGGAAGATGGGCTTTCCTCAGCCTTCTCAGGAAGTAGAGACGCTGCTGGCCTTCTTGGTGATGGAGCTGGTGTTAAGTGACCAGGTGAGGTTATCCGCCAGATGAACACCAAGGAATTTGGTGCTTGTGACGATCTCCACTGAAGATCCATCAATGATCAGTGGAGAATAGTCACTCTGTGCTCTTCTGAAGTCAACAACCATCTCTTTGGTTTTGTCCATGTTTAGAGACAGGTTGTTGGCTCCACACCAGGCTGTTAGCCGTTGCACCTCCTCTCTGTATGCTGACTCTTCGTTCTTGCTGATTAAACCCACCACGGTCATGTCATCAGCGAACTTGATGATATGATTCGAGCTGTGCATTGGTGCACAGTCGTGAGTCAGCAGAGTGAACAGCAGTGGACTGAGCACACAGCCCTGAGGGGCCCCAGTGCTCAGTGTGGTGGTGCTGGAGATGCTGTTCCCGATCTGGACTGACTGAGGTCTCCAGGAGTCCAGGATCCAGTTGCAGAGAAAGGTGTTCAGGCCCAGTAGGCTCAGCTTCTCGATCAGGTGCTGGGGAATGATTGTGTTGAATGCTGAACTGAAGTCTATGAACAGCATCCTTATATAAAAGTCCTTGTTATCCAGATAGGTGAGGGCCAGATGGAGGGTTGTGGAGATGGCATCGTCCGTGGAGCGGTTTGGACGATACGCAAACTGCATGGGGTCCAGTGCGGGTGGGAGCTGGGTCTTTATGTGCCTCATGACAAGCCTCTCAAAGCACTTCATCATGATGGGTGTGAGTGCAACGGGACGATAGTCATTGAGGCAGGACACAGAAGACTTCTTCGGCACAGGAATGATGGTCGTCATCTTGAGGCACGAAGGAACAGTGGCGCTGCTCAGGGAGATGTTGAAGATGTCAGTGAAGACATCTGCTAGTTGTTCTGCACATTCCCTGACCACTCTGCCAGGAATGTTGTCTGGTCCAGCAGACTTCTGTGCGTTAACTCTGCAAAGAGTTTTCCTCACTTCAGCTGTGGTTAGACAGAGCACCTGGTCACTGGGAGGAGGAATGGTCTTCCTTGCCACCACGTTGTTCTGCACCTCGAACCGGGCGTAGAAGTCGTTCAGCGCATCTGGAAGGGAGGCGTCACGGTCACAAGCAGGTGATGTGGTCTTGTAATTCGTGGGATGCCCTGCCAAATGCGCCGGGTGTCTCTGCTGTCCTGGAAGTGGCCATGGATTCTCTTGGCGTGTGCGCGCTTCGCCTCTCTGATAGAACGGGACAGTTTGGCCCTTGCGTGTTTTTAAGGCCGTCTTGTCCCCTGCTCTGAAGGCAGAGTCTCTTGTTTTTAGCAGTGCACGAACCTTAGCGGTCATCCATGGCTTCTGGTTGGAGCGTATAGTGATGGTCTTGGAGATAGTCACGTCATTAATGCACTTGCCGATGTAACTGGTCACTGTTGACGTGTACTCCTCCAAGTTGATGAAATCACCTTTGGTTGCAACTTCCCTGAAAATGTCCCAGTCAGTGCATTCAAAACAGTCCTGGAGAGCAGACATGGATCCTGCTGGCCAGGTTCTCACTTGTTTTTGAGCTGGTCTTGAACGCCTGCTGAGTGGTCTGTATGCTGGGATCAACATAACAGAGATGTGGTCTGAGTACCCGAGGTGGGGGCGGGGCTTTGCCCGGTATGCGCCCCAGATGTTTGGATGTTGTTTGTGTAAACAACATCCAGCGTGTTTTCTCCTCTGGTTGCAAAGTCCATATTCTGATAGAATTTGGGAAGCACAGTCCTGAGATTTGCATGATTAAAATCTCCGGCGACTATAAACAGTCCGTCAGGGTGTGTGTTCTGAAGTCCGCTAATGGTCCCGTAGAGCACGCTGAGCGCTTCCTTAGCATTAGCGCTAGGTGGTATGTACACTCCGAGCACAATAGCGGTGGTGAATTCCCGGGGTAAATAAAAAGGTCTACATCTCAACAATAAACTCCAGCAGCGATGAGCAGTAGGTAGAAACAAGCACAGAGTTCTCACACCATTCCGTGTTGATGTAAACACACAGACCGCCGCTGCGAGTCTTACCGCACAGAGCTGCATTTCTGTTGGCACGAAACATGGCTAGCCCATCCAGCTGGATGGCGGCGTCCGGAACTCTGTCGCTCAGCCACGTCTCAGTAAACACAAAAACGCAGCAGTGTCTGTACTCATGCCGAGTAGCTTGTTGGAGTCTGATGTAGTCTAATTTATTGTCCAGGGAGCAGACATTAGCCAGCAGTAGTGATGGTAGAGCGGACCGGCTAGGGTTAGCTGCTCCTTAGTTAGTTGCTCCGATGTCCATGTGTTGTGTAGGGCGGGCTGCAGAATAACGTTAGCACCATTTTGGGTCCGGAGCGGCCGTTGCGAGCTACTGCCGCGCCACCATCTTGGAACCACATGTTGTGAAGCTTACGGGGATCTTGTGCAGAGGCCTCAAGCTTTTCCTTGTAGAAGGCAGTTTTGGCAGAAGTCACCTCCAAAGTGGCCAGTGTGTCCAAAGTGGCCAGTGTGTCTTTCATGAATCACACAAAGCTACAATGTGTGCATGGAGAGATGAAACAGTACCCCCAAAAAGAGGTGAATGTGACCATAAATGGACAGACATACCCACTCACTGTGGCTATTGTGGACACCCTACCGGCGGATGTTATTTTGGGACGTGATGTACCAGTATTACCCGAACTGGTACAAGCAAACTAGGGGAGGAACGAGCGAGATCCAACATCCAGCTAGCCTGTCCAGTCGTCACTCGGGCCCAAGCTAAGATGGGACTGCAGCCGTTGCCTGACATGGAGAGTAGCTTGTTGCAAGGCGGGACCAAGTGGCCCAGAAAATCACGTCGCCAACGCCGGCTAGAGAAAGCACTTGGTACCCCGGTGCCGAAGATTAAAACCGAAGGACTGGAGGTCAGTGGATGGACTGTACCGGTGAACATCGTGGAGCTGCAGCGTGCAGACTAGTCATTAAAAGAAATGTGGGGGAGTTAGCTTGTAGCAGCTAGCTGTGTTAGCATCTCCTGAAGAGGACAGAGGAGTGATGAAGGTCACTAAAGGATTTATTTGTGATAAAATTGATTTTATTGAAGTACCAATATTTTCTATATCATAGCAATGCTTTCAAAAATGACAACAAATTATACAAAAATAGCAAAAACATCCAAAATACAAGAACAAAATATTTTATAAATATTTGAATGCTTAATTTTAATATAAACATATTTGTCCATTTTTATTTGTGTAAATCAGTTACGATAAAAAACACTGGTCATTTTATTAGGAACACCTACACCTACACATGTATGCAGTTCAGCACTGCAGTGTATAAACTCCTGCAGAAACTGGTCCAGATCTTAAGACAATTTTTACATCAAACATCAAAATGAAGAAAAGTCTGATCTCTGTAACATGGTCTTTAGTGCCAGATGGGTTGGTTTCAGTTTTTCAGAAACTGCTGATCTTCTGCTGGAGACTGTAGAGATACACAGAGTTGTGCATTAAAACAAAAAACACTGAGTGAGCGACAGTTCTGTGGGGAGAAACAGGAGCTGACAAGAAGTCTAGAATAACTCATAACATTTTACCTTAAAATAACTAGCTCGTTTTGCATGAACTACAGCAAAAAAAACACATCAGGTTCTTCAACTGTCAGCCAAGAACAGGAGTCTGAGTCTATCACGGACACAGTAATCATACCTGGAGTGATGATCAGACCAGATTTTTTTGTAATCCACCTTCTGCTCAGCATAGTTGCAAAGAGTGATTATATGAGTTACTACAGTATAAACTTCCTCTCAGATGTTTAAGTCGGTAAATCCTCCACTCACTGGATGTGCTTTGTACATTCAGGGGGAAAAACAGGTGCATATATTAAATGTTATGAACCTCACACGACCAGTAAAGTTTACATTCACAGATTTGACCATGAACAGGTTCTGGATTCACCGTGACCATCATAAAGATAAATCACTTATAAATCATGAAGCAATTAATGAACTTTATATGTTTGCAGCACTGAGTAATGCATTTAAAGCATTCATTTATTCATCTTTAGTACACGTCTGTTCAATTCAATTCACAGTGTGCTAAATTTGTTTAAAAAATACGAGGTCTTGTATGAGTCAGACTGAAAAACAGCCACGAATTAACACTATACCTGAGAATTTCTGAGGTCATTTGTTTAAAATCTTTTCTTTAGAAGAGATTTTTTATTAGTCACCTGTACATTACAGCACATGTGAATTCTTTCTTCGCATATCCCAGCGATGTTGAAAAGCCATGAGACAGCGCCACTGGAGAACAGATGTTTAATGCCCCAAAAGTGGCAACTTGGTGATACTGGGTAAGCTAGAACCTTAATAACTAAGCTACCACTTACTCTTTGAGGTTCCTCTAAGCATTGCTTGACCCATTCTCCAGCTCATCTACTAAGTGAGGATTTTTCTTCTTTAGAATTGTATAATATTCTTCTTTCACAGCTCTGAAGGTGAGGCAGTTGGTGTACAAGATTCTCATTTTCTCCTGTGATGTAGCTGCCGCTCTGATTGTACTGTACAATTCATCATTAATCATTTCCTTGGATAGGAGACCATCTGCAATCTCCATTACTGAAGAAACTTTCTGTATCAGAATGTCTCTGTGTTTATCCACAAAGTCAGCAGCTGAAAGATAGATGAACATTTTGATGTTTTGGTATAAATATGTACAGGGATTTGGAAAAAACAGCTGAAAGTGCTAAAGTTTTAGGATATTTTACCTGTTTTCACCATTTGGGGTGAATTTGCTTCTTCTCTCTTGTACCCTAAAGTGATGAGATAGAAAGTGTACACTTCAATATAAATACACAGCTATGAGGAGAAGACAACATTAAGCCTTAAAAATATTTTGGAGTTTACAGCATCCCTGAGGGCATCGTTTACTTAAACAGCTGAAGGTACATTTCTCCATGCCAGAAGGAAGTGGACTTCTGGTGTGTTATACTGGATGAATGTACTAAAAATAAATTTTGGATACCTGTAAGAAAGACCTGGCGAGACGCCCACACCTCCTCGTCATGTTCATCCAAAACTCCCAGTGTGAGTTCTTCAGCTTCATCAGGAAGTATCACCTCAAATGTGGGGTGATAGTTGGGGGCAGAGTCAAGCTCAAATATCTCAGTCTAAGGAACCCAAAGACGTGTAAACAGACTGCTTCAGAATGCAACCTAAAAACCAAACAGTCTGATTTTTCTACAAATGTGTAGAGTGGAGTTTACCTGCGGCTGACATTTATAATGCTCACAGCGTGGCTTGTATGGTTTTCTAGGGACCAGCTGACAAGTGGAACTGCTCTCAATGTACATGTTGTGCTGAAATTGATTCTGCACCTTAAGAATGGAAATATTTGAATTAATTTCTAAATACCACTTATTTTTAAAATTCTTTGAATAATTAAATACATGTATTAAAAACACGGTTAGGCATAGAATGATTAATTAAAGCAGGTTACCTCTATAACCGGAACATTTTTGGGCAATAAGTGCATGTGCAGCTTTCTCTTCTTTGTCCTTCCAAGGATTTCTTTGTAGAAGAGAAGGACCTGTGCCTTGATCGGTTTGTCCTCCAAAAATATTTTCATTAGGAGTCCAAAGAGAGAGAGATTATTTATGTCTATAATCACATGTGTCTCTGTTACTTTCAGAGGTTGAATGATCTCCACATTACCATCAGAGAAATGTGCCACAGCCAGTTCAGTCTGAATTTTATCTGCAACACATGAACAAGAAAAGCTGAGAAAGATAAACAATGCCAGCATCGGCAGATAATCACTTACCCCTGGGTCAGTGTGAATAATGAATTGTGATTGGCTGGAAGTTTAACACAGATATTTTGTATTCAGTTCTAAATATATGTGCTGCTTATAAATAACTAACCATAGTAACCTACTGTTGCAGTTTCATTAAGGAATTACATTATGCGTTATTTTGTTAAATGTTAACGTTATTTTATTTAAGCGTTCATTTTGCGTTATTTTGATCCATTCAGTCAGTTTTGCTCTGCAAACATCAATAACAATTTTAACATTTCAATGATGAGAAATGATTATGGAAAAGATGTTACACAATTTTAATGCTCTCAGCTTCATTTTGAGCTGTTCTTCACTGCCATATTGTGCACTAAAACATCTTTTAACAACACACCCCTAGTCCTGGATTACTTATGATTAAGTTCAAGTTTATTTCTACACCATTTTACAATACACATTGTCTCAGCAGCTTTACAGAGTGTAAAAATTGTAGAATAAAAAATTTTAATATAAGTGAATTATATGTATTTTGCCCCGATGAGCAAGTCTGGGGCAAAGACTCAAAGGGGGGAACTCATTCTCATTTGGGTGATATCAAAAGTGTGATTATAAATCATCAAAACTATACAACAGTTAGACTTTAATCTCAAATGACCTTACCAGAATTTATCTCACAGTGAGGGAGGTGCAGTTTACACACTGACCCCTTGGAGCAGTCGATGTTGTACAGGGGTCCTGCAGGCTGCATCTGTCCCATGCCGTCTAACTGAACACTGCCCCAGGACACTATACTGTACAACACTTCAGATTTCTCCTTCATTTCAAACACAAGGTTGGTGTATTTACACTGAAACTGCCCAGCACCGGAACAATGAAACCTGTAGTATCTTTGATAAAAAACATTTAAGAAGTAAAATCTGGATTAGTTTTATGTTGTAACATCAGAAAATCACTTTTACGCTTTTAGCATATGTGCTACCTGTATCCACTGTTCCAGTCCTCATGGTGGTCTTTACCTAATTCAGGAGTAAACACATCTGTTTCCCCTGAGTGCCCCTAAACAGATCAGATAAAACAATACACACATTTAAGATTAAAACACACCCCACACAGCTGTAAAGGCTATAAAGATCTCGCTATTAAAAAACAAACTGTAGTTCTGCAGCATACATGAAATGTGTAACAGCATATATATGGTGCAAAACTGTTGACCAGGACAAAGAATGGTCTCATATATGTTGTGCAACTTATCATATAACTGATTAGGAACTGACTGTCTTCCTGTTCCAAAAACACTAAAAAAAGAAGAACCTTCCAGAAGAACAACTATCTCTGAAGCTTTTCACGAGTCAGGCCTGGATAATAGAGTGTCCAGACTAAAGCCACTCCTCAGTAAAAGGCACATGACAATCTAAGAGTCTTTCAGGTGCCTTTAGGCAAACTCGAGGCAGGCTTTTACTGAGGTGTGGCTTCCATCTGGCCACTCTACCATACAGGCTATACAGAGATAGTTGTTCTTCTGGAAGTTTCTCCACAGAGAGTCACCTCCTTGACTAAAGCTCTACTCCCCCTATCGCTAGGAAGAGTTCTGGTCGTTCTGAACATCTTCCATTTACGGATGATGAAGGCCACTGTGCTCATTGTGACCTTTAATGCTGCAAAAATGTTTCTGTCCCCTTTCCCAAATCTGTGCCTCTATACAATCCTGTCTCTGCGGTCTACAGACAGTTCCTTGGACTTTATGGCCTGGTTTGTGCTCCGAAATGCATTTACTCTGGGACTTCATATAGACACGTGTGTGCCGCCAAACCTGTCCAATCAATGGAATATATCAATCAATGGAAAAAATTCAAGTTGTAAAAACACCTCAAGGATGATCAGTGGAAACAGGATGCACCTGAACTCCATTTGAAGTGTCATGGCAAAGGCTGTGAATATTTACGTACATGTGATTATTATTTTTTTTTTATAAAAGGCCTATGTGTCTGGAGACGTTACAATGTTAATGTGTAATTGCAGTTTTCTTAAAAACCCTCAATGATACAGAAATTACAAATACAAATTTGTGTTCAGTATGTAAAAATATAGTTGTTTCCCCAATTATTGCAGATGAATTAAAACTTTTCATAAAATTATTGACCAGTGTTTGGTGCAGCTATGTCTAAACAGCACTGTTTATATTGAATAAAGCTTTTCTTCAGGACAGATTTCCCACAGATATTTATTTAAAGCATTTATAAATATTATGCCCCTCTGAGAACAGCTAACAAGCATCCACTATCTTATGTCCTTTACTTATTCCTAAACGTTATTAAACTGGTCTTCCCTCTTCTCCAGTAGCTGTCTATCTGATGATAGATTTAACCTCCTAGTCTTCAGCGTTGTGTCAGCATGACTGATATCCCAGTGTTCTCAGGTGTTAATGTTTAGCAATAGATTAAATAAATAGGGAGAAGAGTAAAAATTACAAACTTAAAATCATTCTAAAGCTCTAAGCCTCAAGCAGCGATTTCAGATCACTGTTTTTAAATGGAAAACGTATAACGAATGTATTTGCTGAATTTGTGTAAGCAGTACACACAAACAACAACATGCATAAAAAAATGCACTACTTACAATATCATTATTATCATTAATATTATTGTAATAATGAGTCACAAACACATCCACTGCTGCTAAAAAAAATGACATCTTGGTGGTAAAAAACTAATATGGCTGGTAGAATATAGTGTTACAAAACAAATGAGACCACAAAATAAAAAATAATAGTCTTTGGCTTAAGCCTCCACTCTAAAGGCAGGTGTCATTGTGACATTCTCTTCTGCACCACCAATCATTTCAAACCTTTTATTTCCAGCCAGCAGCATTATGAAAACTAAACGAGAAAATGAGTGCAGGATTCTAACGATATATGGAAGGATTTTATTTCCCACGTGTGTGAGTCTTAGTTTTATTAATGTTTATAATCTCTTAGTGGTCAAAGCAGCACTCATGCACATGAAGCAGGAAGTGGATGCAGCTCTCAGTTCTGCTTAAACACCTATTTATAGCGCATGCTAACTGGACTTTGTTTACCAAAAAAAAAAAAAAAAAAATTACAGTCAAAAAGTTGTTTTATCGGAGACTTGCACAAAGCAGTAACAACAGTGACTGCATGCGTGTGTGTGTGATTGGAATGAAATAAATATGAATGGTCATGACTGTAAAACAGCAGCTTGTTTGTATCAATAGACAAACATGTAAAACAATAGCCTTTAATAGTCAGCCATTCATTGATTTGCAGAGTGTATGAATAAAGTATAGTCTCAGACATATTCTCAGATAAATGTTTGTAGGAATCTCATGTGTCATGACATCTTCATAAATTGTGAAATATAAACTCATGAGACATGCGGCTTTAAACCCAGTACTTTTCTGGATTGCTCCAGGACTGATTTCATGTATTTATATATGAATAATCTTTTTTTCTTTTCCAATGCATGCCATTTATATTTAAGGTTCTTTATCATCTACAGTGGGTACGGAAAGTAGTCAGACCCCCTTAATTTTTTTTTCTCTTTGTAATATTGTAGCCATTTGCTAAAATCATTCAAGTTCATTTTCTTCCTCATTAATCTACACGTCGCACCCCATATTGACAGAAAAACACAGAATTGTTGACATTGTTGCAGATTTATTAAAAAGAGAAAACTGAAATATCACACGGTCACAAGTATTTAGACCCTTTGCTCAGTATTTAGTAGAAGCACCCTTTTGAACTAATACAGCCATGAGTCTTTTTGGGAAAAATGAGGTTTTTCCACACCTGGATTTGGGGATCCTCTGCCATTCCTCCTTGCAGATCCTCTCCAGTTCTGTCAGGTTGGATGGTAAACTTTGTTAGACAGCCATTTTTAGGTCTCTCTAGAGATGCTAAATTGGGTTTGAGTCAGGGCTCTGCCTGGGCCATTCAAGAACAGTCACAGAGTTGTTGTAAAGCCACTCCTTTGTTATTTTAGCTGTGTGGTTAGGGTCATTGTCTTGTTGGAAGGTAAACCTTCGGCCCAGTCTGAGGTCCAGAGCACTCTGGACAATGTTTTCGTCCAGGATATTCCAGTACTTGGTCGCATTCATCTTTCCCTCTATTGCAACCAGTCATCCTGTCCCCTGCAGCATGATACTGCCACCAACATGCTTCACTGTTGGGACTGTTTTGGACAGGTGATGAGCAGTGCTTGATTTTCTCCACACATACTGCTTAGAATTAAGGCCAAAAAGTTCTATCTTGGTCTCATCAGACCAGATAATCTTATATCTCACCTTCTTGAAGTCCTTCAGGTGTTTTTTAGCAAACTCCATGCTGGCTTTCACATGTCTTGCACTGAGGAGAGGCTTCCGTCGGCCACTCTGCCATAAAGCCCCGACTGGTGGAGGGCGGCAGTGATGGTTGACTTTCTACAACTTTCTCCCATCTTCCGATTGAATTTCTGGAGCTCAGCCACAGTGATCTTTGGGTTCTTCTTTACCTCTCTCACCAAGGCTCTTCTCCCCCAAAAGCTCAGTTTGGCCGGACGGCCAGCTCTAGGAAGGGTTCTGGTTGTTCCAAATGTCTTCCATTTAAATATTATGGAGGCCACTGTGCTTTTAGGAACCAGCAGAATGTTTTTTTTGTTACTATGGCCAGATCTGTGCCTTGCCACAATTCTGTCTCTGACCTCTTCAGGCAGTTCCTTTGACCTCATGATTGTTATTTGCTCTGACATGCATTGTGATCTGTAAGATCTTATATAGACAGTGTGTGGCTTTCCTAATCAAGTCCAATCACAATAATCAAACACAGCTGGACTCAGATAAAGGTTTAAAACCACCTCAAGAATGATCAGAAAAAATAGAGAGCACCTGAGTTAAATATATGAGTGTCACAGCAAAGGGTCTGAATACTTAGGACCATGTCATATTTTTTCTTTTTTAATAAATCTGCAACAATGTCAACAATTCTGTGTTTTTCTGTCAATATGGGGTGCTATGTGTACATTAATGAGGAAATGAAATTAACTTAAATGATTTTAGCAAATGGCTGCAATATAACAGTAAAAATTTAAGGGGTCTGAATACTTTCCATACCCACTGTATAACTTATTATCTTTATTTTATTTAAATTGTGATTGAAAGATATGTAGCACACTTTTATTAGGAACTGTTAACCTTTAAATTTAGATGTGTTTTCAGCTGTGAGTCCCAAAAGCTGTGGTCGAAGGCTATCAGGTAAAAACCCCGATGCCATACAAAGCCAGAAACAGAGTACCACCCCCTATCTCTCAAAACTTACCTCACCCTGAACTGCACTAGGCTCCCTCTTATCTTCAACCACTGCTCAACTGGTCCCACCAACTCTCAGGGTAAAAACAAGACATGCCTCCAGACTTTGCTCTTTTCTGGCATTTGGGTGGTAGAATGAACATTCATTTGATATCCATACAGCTAAATCTTGTGTCTTTCTAGCTGCTCATTGTCAGGGAAAAGAAACATAGAAGAGGAAATAGGCAAAATAAATTGAGCTTAAGATGAGGTCATAGTCTCCAAGGAGAGTAAGAGCAAATTGTTCAAAAGATGACTTCTCAGGGACCAAGAGATTGATTAGAGAGGAAACATTGTGGAAAATCACAGATTAAAATAAAACAGTGCAGGAGCTCTGATACACACACCATTTCTGCCAGTTTCATTTAATGTTTCTGCTTGTATTGAAACTATAGCTAGATGGTTAAGATTGTGAACTTTGAAACAGAAGATCATGAGTTTAAATCCTTCTACTAAGTTCCACTGCTGGGCCCCTGGTCATGGCCCTTAAGGCTCACATGCTCTGGTGTATAAATTAGATGTATAAATTTAGGTCATTCTGGATAAGGGAATCTGTCAAATGCCATAAATGTTATTTTAAAAGGTGCTTACCTGTACAGGGTTAGGGCTTTGTGTAGATGTTGATCTAATTTGTACAAATTCCTCAGTTGTCTTCTCAAAATGCTCTATTACAAAAAAGAAACAAAAAACACAGATATGTTTAATTCCTCAGTGACTTGAAAATTGTTAATCTTTACTAAGAATCTGAATCTGAAATTGTAATTTTTGTATATAAAACAAAAATAAATAATAATATAATCAATTATTCAATTTATGAACATTTAATTATCACCCACCTGTTGATGTACCTGGTAAACCTTTAGACCTACAAAGAGAATCAGTGTCAACTACAATTAATAGTTTAAGGTTTTTTTAAGCAGGTGTGTCATGACCTGAGCATCTTTACAAGTGTTTATTCCAGATTGTTTAATGAATAACAGATCAGCACTGGCATACGCTATATGTTCGTGGACACCTTAGTATAAGATTTTAATGTGTTCGCTAAACATTCCATCCTATATTTACTCTCCATTTGCTGTTATAATAAGCTCTATTCTTCAGGGAAGATGTTCTACTAGATTTGTGTGCTTGTGGAGATTTATGCTTGTTCAGGGTAAATTCAGGTACTGATATATACGTGAGGTGAGGAAGCCTGGGCAGTCATACGTGAGGTGAGGAAGCCTGTGCAGTCAGCATTCCAATTTATCCCAAAGGTGTTCAATAGGGTTGAGCATCAGAACTTTAAAGCAGGAGATCTTCCCCTCTAACCCATGTAAAACATGTCTTGAAGCTGGCTTTGTGCACAGGGGCATTATTATGCTGGAACAGGTTTGGGTTTCCTAGTTCAAGCTCAGCAAATGAATTTACGTTTCACTGCATCCAGATTCATCCTTTATAATGGTGTGCCTCCAAATTTGTGCAAAAATTTGTGCTTTGTACACATCTTGTGTGTCTGTACTCTGTTGTCACCGGAGATTTTTTTTTTTGTCGCCGGAGATTTCGACCATGCAAATTTCAGGACTGCTTCCTAAATTTCATCAGAATTAGGACTTTGCAACCAGAGGAGAAAACACGCTGGATGTTGTTCACGCAAACATCTGGGGCGCATACCAGACAAAGCCCCGCCCCCACCTCGGGTACTCAGTCCACATCTCTGTTATGCTGATTCCAGCATACAGACCACGCAGCAGGTATTCAAGACCAGCTTAAAAGCAGGTGAAAACCTGGCCAGCAGGATCCATGTCTGTTCTCCAGGACTGCTTTGAATGCACTGACTGGGACATGTTTAGAGAGGCTGCAACCAATGGCGGTTTCATCAACTTGGAGGAGTACACGTCACCAGTGACTAGCTACTTCGGCAGATGCATTGATGACGTGACCATCTCTACACGCTCCAACCAGAAGCCTTGGATGATCGCCAAGGTCTGTGCCCTGCTAAAAACAAGAGACTCCACCTTCAGAGTAAGGGACAAGATGGCCTTAAAGACAGCAAGGGCCAAACTGTGCCGTGCCATCAGAGAGGCGAAGCGCGCACACGCCAAGAGAATCCACAGCCACTTCCAGGACAGCGGATACACCTGGCACATGTGGCAGGGCATCCAGGCGATCACAAACTACAAGACAACATTACCTACTTGTGACCAAGTGACCATGGAAGACCATCCCTCCGCCCAGTGACCAGGTGCTCTTTATACCCACAGCTGAAGTGAGGAAAACTCTATGCAGGCTTAACCTATTTAGAGGCTGGTGTTAAATGACCAGGTGAGGTTATTAGCCAGATGAACACCATGGAATTTGGTGCTCTTGACGATCTTCACAGAGAATCCATCGATGATCATTGGAGAATGTTTGCTCTGTGCTCACCTGAAGTCAACAACCACCTCTTTCAGTTTGTCGACATTCAGAGAAAGGTTGTTGGATACACACCAGACTGTTAATCATTGGACCTCCTCTCTTTATGCTGACTCATCATTCTTGCTGATGAGACCCACCATGGTCATGTCATCTGTGAACTTGATGATGTGATTTGAGCTGTGCTGGTTATAAGGGAGACAGCTAGAAAGGTACTTGGTGTGTAAGGAGAAAGAGGTTGTTAAAACGGGACGACAGAGTGATGAGAAAAGTAGGCAGCAGTACAAGGAGATGTGGCAGCAGGTGAAGAGGGATGTGGCAAAAGGAAAAGGAAAAGGCATATAAGGAGCTGTATGAAAAGTTGGACACTAAGGAAGGAGAAAGGTATTTTTAGCGATTAGCCAGGCAGATAGAAAGAGCTGGGAAAAAGAGAGAGAGAAGGTTAGGTGGTGTGGAGTTGGCAAAGCAGCAATTAAAATGATGAAGAGTGGAAAGTTGGTTGGACCAGATGACATACCAGTAGAAGCGTGGAAAGATCTTTAGGAAAGATGGCAGTGGAGTTTTTGACCAGATTGTATAACAGGATTTTGGAAGGTGAGAAGATGCCTGAGGAATGGAGAAGGGGTGTGCTGGTACCGATCTTTAAGCATAAGGGAGATAAGTTAATCAGTCACACCATGAAGTTATGGGAAAGAGTAGTGGAAGCCAGGCTTAGAGAAAAGGTGACCATCTGTGAGCAGCAGTATGGTTTCATGCCGAGGAAGAGCACCGCAGATGCATTATTTGCTTTATGAATGTTGATGGAGAAGTATAGAAGAGGTGAGAAGTAGTTGCATTGTGTGTTTGTTGATTTAGGGAAAGCGTACGACAGAGTGCCAAAAGAGGAGTTGTAGTATTGTATTAGTAAGTCAGGTGTGTCAGAGAAGTATGTGAGGGTGGTGCAGGACATGTATGAGGACAGTGTGACAGCAGTAAAGTGTGCAGTAGGAACAACAGACTAGTTCAAAGTGGAGGTTGGACTGCATCAAGGATCGGCCCTGAGCCCTTTCCTGTTTGCAGTGGTGATGGACAGGTTGACCGATGAGGTCAGACAGGAGTCTCCCTGGACTATGATGTTTGCGGATGATATTGTGAATCGTGGTGAGAATAGGGAGCAGGTTGAGAAGAGCCTGGAGAGGTGGAGGTACATGCTGGAGAGAGGGGAATAAAAGTCAGTAGGAGTAAGACAGAGACAGGAGTCTCCCTGAACTATGATGTTTGCGGATGATATTGTGAATCGTGGTGAGAATAGGGAGCAGGTTGAGAAGAGCCTGGAGAGGTGGAGGTACATGCTGGAGAGAGGGCAAAAAAAGTCAGTAGGAGTAAGACAGAGTACATGTGTGTTAATGAGAGGGAGGGCAGTGGAGTGGTTCGGTTGCAGGGAGGTGGAGGAGTTCAGGTAACTGGGTTCAACAGTGCAAAGTAATGGAGAGTGCGTTAGAGAAGTGAAGAAAAGAGTGCAGGCAGGGTGGAGTGGGTGGAGAAGAGTGGCAGGAGTGATTTGTGATAGAAGAGAATCTGCAAGAGTGAAAGGGAACGTTTATAGGACTGTGGTGAGACCTGAGATGTTGTATGGTTTAGAGACATTGGCATTGAGTAAAAGACAGGAGGTGGAGCTGGAGGTAGCAGAGCTGAAGATGTTTAGGTTTTCATTGAGAGTGACAAGGATGGACAGGATTTTACCAAACAATTTTATTAGAGAGAAAGCGGGGGAGGCTAGATTGAGATGGTTTGTACATGTTCAGAGGAGGGACATGGGGTATATCAGTAGAAGAATGCTAAGGATGGAGCCCCCAGGAAGAATGAAAAGAGAAAGACCAAAGAGAAGGTTTTTGGATATCGTGAGAGAAGACATGCAGGTAGTTGGTTTGAAAGAGGCAGATGTAGAGGAAGGTGGATATGGTGACAGATGATCCACTGTGGCAATCCCTAATGGGAGAAGCCAGAAGAAGAAGAAGACGACGACTTACTTCAGTGTCTGTAGTTTGTAATGTCCATCATCCTTCAGGTCAGAAAGACACTTCACTCCTGAGTCTCCTACATTATTCAGAGACAGATCCAGTTCTCTCAGGTGTGAGGGGTTTGATCTCAGAGCTGAAGCGAGAGCAGCACAGCCTTCATCTGATACTCCACAATCACACAACCTGCAGATACACAATGACACTTTACTTTCACAGTTTCTACACATTACACATCCTGTGTGTGTTCTTTCTACTAGAAAGGAAGAGAAGGAGAAGGAGAGGGAGGAAGGGATGGAGAAAAGAAAGAGAGAGAGGGAGGGAGGGATGGAGGAGAGAGAGGGGGGGAGGGAGAGAGAGAAATAGGGGGAGGAAGAAAGGGATGTCGGGAGGGAGAGCATGGGAGAGAGATCTATCCAGTCTTTTAACACGCTACAATCCATCAAGCTCCCTGAGATCTCAAAACTCTGGACTTCTAGTAGTTCCTAGAATAACAAAGCCCACTAAAGGTAGTAGAGCACTTTCATATTTAGCTCCTAAACTCTGGAACAGTCTTCCTGACAGTGTTCAGGGCCAAGAACACACTCTCCCAGTTTAAGGGCAGATTAAAGACATATCTTTTTAGCAAAGCCTACACATAACACACATCACATCATAACCGTGTGCTCCAGAACATCTGATCACATCACATTATCAACTTGTGCTGTTAATATCATGAACAGCAGCTATGTTAATTTCTCTCCACTGTTTCTCTTTCTCTCCCCATCCTGAAGCATCCTGAGGTTACTCCAGCTCCAGTCATGTTCCACCTCATGAAGATTATGGACCTTTGAAGAAGTAGATGCCGAACTCGCAAACATCCTGAACCATTTAGAGACGTTCCAGTACCAATTGGATCCCGCTACATGTGTGGAGTTTTGACATTGGACCTCCTGGAGTGTTTGAAAGCTCCTAGTTTTATAACCATAAAGACCGTATAAGACTGTAGAATTAACATTACTTATCACACACTCCAGTACTTAGATAGTAAAAGATTTATGATCAAACTCTTGATGTCACCCAAATGAGGATGGGTTCCCCTTTTGAGTCTGGCTCCTCTCAAGGTTTGGTTTCTTCCTCATCAAAGGAAGTTTTCCCTTGCCACAGTTGCCACGGCTGCTTATCAGGGATAAAAACACACCATTCACATTGACTGTTGATTTCTGTAAAGCTGCTTTGAGACAATGTCTGTTGTAAATAAACTTGACTTGATTTTAATTGAGAGAGAGAGAGAGAGAGAGAGAGAGAGAGAGAGAGAGAGAGAGAGAGAGAGAGAGTGAGAGAGAGAGAAAGAGAATGAGATAGAGGAGAGAGTAAGAGAGAGATAGAGAGAGAGGGGTTGGGGGGGAAAGGGAGAGATGGAGGGAGGTAGGGAGAGAGAGAGACTTTATACACTTCTTTATTTACAAATAAGACTCAGCATAAATCACGTTATGCTCTGGATGGCATCAGGTAACAAAAGTCAAATAGATAGATAAATAGTCAAATGTAAAATAAATACATAAATAAATAACATTAAATAGACATCAATAAAACAAGACAATGACAGTTAAAAGATGGGGGTTGGTGTAATCGTTTAGCTCTGGTGCAAAATAAAATAAAATAAAAAATTCTCTTGAGAAACAAAGAGCTTCTCCACAACACCACACAGTCTCAAACATCTTCAAAAACCCCATACTCTCTAAAATCAACAACAATCCTGGATATTGTACGCCTACAGAAGATTCGGATGGCATCACAGTCAGTGTTTAGAGCTATTTTGTTTTTTCTGCTCAGGTATATTGCCATTTTTGCTTGACCAAAATTAAAATTAATTAACTGACACATAAACCTGTTTTCCTGATGTACTTAAAACAGAATAAAACACTGTAGAGTTAAATGTCATTTAAAAACTTTGCATCATCTTGTGTGTTAATCGTGACTACCAGGTCGTCTGCGTATGCTGACAAGCATATGAGGGCATTAAGATGTGGAATATTAAAACCAGAGAGATGACTTCTTAACTTGTTTAAAAGAGGTTCAATCGCTAGACACAACATACCTGAGAGGGAACAGCCCTGACTGATCCCTCTGTACACTGTAGAACAGGGGTGGCCTGGTTACCGCAAAGAGCCACATCATACACATTGGCACACATGAACATCACCCATTCCTTCCTCTTACACACACACACACACACACACACACACACACACACCTCTGCTCAGCCAGATTTTTTTTAAATGTCACACACCAACATAATGACAGAAATTGACTCCTACAGGACAGTAATTTTTAACAATGAACATTGTGTCTCACACACACAAACTCTGTTTAACCAAGTCCACAAACAAAAATATAAAAATTTACAATAGCGTTTTTTCTTTTACTATGCATGTTACTTAGTGGGACTTTTGGCATCCTTGCCTCGAACAATCCCCTTCAAATCTTCCTCGTATTCCTTTATTGCCACTCGAAGCAATTCTTTCACGTGTGTCAGTCAAAACAGATCGATGCTTTGATTTCCCGTGTTTCAGGGTAGAAAACAAGGACTTGGTGTTTTTTTTATGTGCGTGTTCACTTCGCTTGAGTTCAAAACGGTATTTTCGTCAAATGCGCATGTGTGTGAGATAAATATACCGCAGGGGTGGGCAATTAATTTTTACAAGGGGCCACATGAGAAACCCGAATTGTGTCAGAGGGTCACACCAACGATAATATTTTAGGGATGCACCGAAATAAAAAATTCAATTTAAATGGCAATGCAATCCATAATGGAAATCTTTCCTGCCTTTTCAAAAACGTCCTCTACAGACGGAGTGCGCATGCTCGGATTGACTACTTTTCTGCGCCGCGTTCTTCTCATATTTAAAAGGCAATCGGGATGTTTGGATTTCAGGTGATCAATTAAACCCGACTTGGAGAAACTCTTTGCAGATACACTCCCTCTTGAAATTTCAGCATTGCATGTTTTGCACATCGCTCTTCTCACACCGCAGACATGTTGCTCTTATCCAGATAACCGTGTGCTGCTGCGCTTTTTTATTGCGTCATTACAATTGTGTTTCTGCCGTGATGTTTCGGTGATTTAGGGATTTCCGAAAATTCTCGGTGCATCCCTGTAATTTATGATTGGCCTCATGCCAAGGTCTGATATACCGCAAAGTTTCCCAGTTGGGGCGAGTTCATTTAAGTTTTAAAAATATCGTATTGAACGTAAGCAAAGCGAACACGCACATTAAAAATTAAACCCACAAAAATCGATATGAACGTAAGAGCCGCATGAAACCAGCCAACGAGCGGCGGGTTGGCCACCCCTGCTCCAGAAGGAGCACATAAACCAACATTAACTTTCAGTACACTCTCAATTTCACTGTACAGCATCCTGATCATGACTATAAAACCAGGGTTGAACCCAAGGCTTTCCAGCACCTCCCACAAGTATTCATGCTCAACCCGGTCAAAAGCCTTTTTCTGGTATAGGAGAATCAGACCAGTCTTTAAAACCCAATAGCCTGGAGACATACAACATTTCACGAATTAGGTATATGTTGACAAATATCGAACTGCCAGGCACACAGTTCATCTGGTCATGGTGAATGATCTGCTCCATCATCATCATCATCATCATCATCAGTCTCGATGCTAATGCAGCAGCTTGCAGTCAGTGCACAGTAGTGACACTGGGCACGTCCTTCCCTATAACTGCCCAGAATGCGAGTGTACTCTTGACAGAAAAATTTTAATTTTTGCCTTTGTCACATCCCACCACTGCTGTAGGGAGTTAAAAGCTGCCTTTTCACGTTTAAAACAATTCCATAAAAAATAAAAGACTCTCTAAAATTAGCATCCTCTAAAAATGCGGTGTTAAAATGCCACTAGGTGCTTTCAGGTTTAATATTCGTCTTACTGATGGTACAATGAACCATACAGTGATCAGAGATACCTACTGGAACATAGAACATCTTGTAAATAAAGTTAGCTGATGCTTAAAACAAAATCGATCTAATCTCGGGCAGGGAGAGCGTGTTATCTATGGAGTGGGTCCACGTGTACTGTCTCTGTGTCAGGCTGATGACGCGAAAGCGGAAATAACTCAAATATTGCATTTATTTACAGAGTTCAACAAAAAACACTCTCACATGCTGAGAAGAGAAACAAAAAGATATCCGCTCGAGACGAGTAATCCACAACGAAACCTAGAGTCCGAAAACGAAAGTAAAGCTGTAATGGCAAAGAGTAATCCGCACATAAAAAACTAGTCCGGAAACAGAACCAGCGGGAAGGCTGGCGGTCACGGAAACACGGGATGATCAGCAACACAATTCAAGAACCGACAACCTGTGACTCGAGAATGTGAGTTTATATAGTCTATTCCATAACGAGCCACAGCTGTCGGTAATCAAGACAGGCACGGGATAAAGAGGCAGCGTGACTGCTACCAAGGGGGGCGTGGCAGGGTGAATCCCTGACAGCTACCGAGAAGGGGCGTGGCAGGGTGAATCTTTGACAGCTACCAAGGGAGGCGTGGCAGGGTAAATCCCTGTCAGCTACCAAGAGAGGCGTGGCAGGGGGATCCCTGACACTCTGTTTCTTTTTAAAATTTCTCCATACGTCACAGAGATCATGGGTCTCCACCAACTCACACAGGCACTTACGGGAAGCCTCATGAGGTTCTGCATGGTTTCTGTCCATCTTGTCTGATGTACAAATAAAATCTCCTCCCAAAATTAAACTCTTTAGTGCTACAGTTTAAAATAACATTGTTAAGTTTGTCTAAAAACTTCATTCTCTCCATTGCACTGGTACATACAGATAAAAACAAAAACCTAATTTTTATAAAAAATTATTTACTTTTAAAAGCCTCCCTGTTCAAATCTCTTCTAAACAACAGGAATAAAATTGAAAGTAAAAAGCAGGGCAACAGCACCAGGTGACGTGCTATGGCTTTAAATCACAAACCTGTCCCACTTCTTCACCCAATCAGCAGCATTACTGCTGTCGCTGTGGGTTTCCTGTAGCATAACAACATCAACACGTTTCTGTCTTGTAAGCTCATAAAGCTTTGCTCTCATCATAATCCCTCGCTCCATTAATATTAAAACTCGCAACTTGAATCCCGTTCATTAAAAAATAAAAAAAAATAAAAAGTAAAGTGCTTTATATCGCAGGCAGCTCCAGCACTGCTCCAGAGTCCACTGTGACTTTATCGATTTGACAAGGCCTCTCTAGGTCCAGTTCAGCCAAACAGGGCTTCTCCTGGTCCGGTTTGGTCGAGCAGGACTTCTCTGGGGTGGTAATGTTGTTAGTGGACCTCTGGGCTACAGTCTGAGCTTGGGGCTCACGCTCCCTAGGCCCTGGTGCAGCAGCTTTTACAGGGCTTTCAGCAGCAGGTCGAGCTAAAGCCGCAGGTGGAACGACTCCAGCATGTTATTGACCGCCGCAGAACTCTGATCAGGGAGTTTGAGTCATCAGATAGAGTTTAGCCATTTATTGAAAAAAAAAAGTAAAGTGCTTTATATCGCAGGCAGCTCCAGCACTGCTCCAGAGTCCACTGTGACTTTGTCGGTTTGACAAGGCCTCTCTAGGTCCAGTTCAGCCGAGCAGGGCTTCTCCTGGTCCGGGTTGGCCGAGCAGGACTTCTCTGGGGTGGTAATGTAGTTAGTGGACCTCTGGGCTACAGTCTGAGCTTGGGGCTTACGCTCCCTAGGCCCTGGTGCAGCAGCTTTTACAGGGCTTTCAGCAGCAGGTCGAGATAAAGCCGCAGGTGGAACGACTCCAGCATGGTATTGACCGCCGCAGAACTCTGATCAGGGAGTTTGAGTCATCAGATAGAGTTTAGCCATTTATTGCACAAGAATAACACTACACACAGGGTCATGTGTGCGAGGTGTTTTAGCATCACAAACTTTATCCTACACTCTAACACGGCATCACCTGTAATGCATCGAGAGTGCTACTGCGCCCTGACTGCGCAATTTGTGCGCCCCTGCCTATGCTCAGTGCGCCCGTGTCTGAGAAGCCGTGCTCGAGATGCTGCGCTTGCACGACTCGCGCCGAAAAGAAGAGAATTTACAATAGCCGCCCCCACATTTGAATAGCAAATGCTTAACATGGAGAATTCTCTACACATTATTGGGGTCACCCTCTAAAGATGGTAGCTGAATCAAGCGGGCAACGGGTCTGATATACACTTTGCCTTCGATGACAACTTCCGCAGTCCGCACACGTCCATCGCTACTGGGCAATGTCTAAAGGCTGAACCTTTCCTATAGGCCACTGAGCTCTTGGGAGTTGTGGATCCACTATTAGCATGACAGAGTCTACTTCCAAATTTGATAAAGCTTTATGCCACTTTTGTCGGGTTTGAAGCATTAGAAGGTAGTTTCTGGTGAAACTTATCCTGAATTTGTCAACAATGTTCTGACAGTGACGCCACCTTCGCCGCCCATTTCTCCTGGGGTGTAAGCCACTTAAGGAAGTGATGCATCCCGCCGCACGATAAGGAGATTGAGATTGCCAGCTCCTCCCTCACCACTTTGGCTAGTTGAGCCCCAGCTAAGGCAGCACAAAGCTCCAAGCGTGGTATGGATTGCTGCCTCTTAGGAGCAACTCGAGATCTGGCAATTATAAAGGAGACATGGATGTCACCATCCAGGTTAACCACCAAATATGCCACTGCCCCATATGCCCTTTTTGAAGCATCACAGAACACATGTAGAAAACTGGGCAGCACCACTCCAGCTAGGGACGCTGGTGAGTAAGAGCGAGAAATGGATACCTTACTGAGATGTACAAGTTCACTCTCCCAGTTAGTCCAGGCTGTCCGAAGGTTTGACGGTAGGTCTGGATCGTCCCAATCTCTCTGTTTAGCTTAGTATCAGCTGCACAGTTCCACCTGAGGCCCAATGCAGGCTCCAGCGGGTCATTGTGTGTTTGTAACAACCACTGCTCTGTTGCAGAAGATGAGACGAGCTACCACTGCCAGATGACTGCTGGCCCACTGTCTGAGGTCAAATCCTCCCTCTGCCAACATGCTGCGTAATTGATCCACCGCCTGCTTGGCCGCGGAGGCCATAGGGAAGCTGGTCATGCAATTATCCACGTAGAAGCTTTGATGCACTACCTGTTGCAAACCTGGATATTTGGCTTCGGAATTGTATGCATGATGCTGCAGGGCAAAGATCGCACAACATGGACTGCTCGTTGTGCCGAATGGCAGAACCTGCCATTCATATATGTCTGGAGTGTTTTCACTTTGCAGGTCTCTCCAAATGAAACGGAGAAAGGGTCTATCTGTATTCAGTAGACGGACCTGATGAAACATGCCATTAATGTCTGAACTTACTGCAACCAGATATTGTCTGAACCTTAGAAGTACTCCTAACACTGATGGTCCAAGGGTGGGACCAAGTAGGAGCTGATCATTTAGGGACAGGCCATAATGCTTGAAGGAACAGTCAAACACCAATCGGAACTTATTGTTATGACACACCAGGTAATGAGGCAAGTACCATGCCAGCTGTGTTGCTTCCCTCTGGTCAAGTTTAAAAATGCACCACGGCTGTAGAGGGACCCCCCTTAAATGTGGACTTCTTCTAAACTGTCCCTTCAAGCAAGCAAGGGTAATTCCTATCTTGAAGAAACCGGCTCTGGATCCATCAGACATCAACAACTACAGACTGGTATCACTCCTTTCCTTTCTTTCTAAATCTCTGGAACGCACTGTTTTTAACCAACTGTCTGTCTATCTCTCACAGAACAACCTCCACGATCCCAACCAGTCTGGGTTCAAAGCGGCACATTCCATAGAGACGGCCCTATTGGCTGTTTCTGAGAAACTACATGCTGCTCGGTCAGCCAAGCTGTCATCTGTACTTATCTTTCTGGACCTTTCAGCAGCATTTGACACAGAAAACCACAAGACACTATTGTCAACCCTCAAGAGCCTTGGTATTTGCGGAACAGCATGGGAATGGTTTGCTTCCTACCTGAAAGGTCGCTCATACCAGGTAACATGGAGGGGATCCACATCTGCCCCATGCAGACTCACCACCGGTGTCCCACAAGGCTCGGTACTTGGTCCCCTCCTTTTCTCCCTCTATACCCACTCCATTGGTGAAGTCATATCCTCACATGGGTTTTCTTATCACTGCTATGCAGATGACACTCAACTCATCTTTTCTTTCCCTCCATCAGATACCACAGCTTCTGCTCGGATCTCAGCATGCTTGTCAGACATATCTTTATGGATGAGGGCTCACCAACTTAAACTCAACCCCAGCAAAACAGAACTGCTAGTCATCCCAGGTGATTCATCTCCAGGTCAAGATCTACAAATAACACTTCATGACTCTCTGCTCTCCCCTTCAGCCACTGCTCGTAACCTTGGGGTAACTATGGACAATGAACTGTCTTTTTTCCCACATGTCGCTAATGTTGCTCGTTCTCACCACCCCACTGCTGCGCTTCCTTCACTGGCTTCCAGTAGCTGCACGTATCAGATTCAAAACACTGATGCTTGCCTACAAGGCCAAAAATGGACCAGCACCATCTTACCTCAGTGACCTCATCACATCTCGCACTGCACCACACTGTCTGAGATTCTCCAGCACTGCTCGACTGGTACCACCTTCTCTCAGATTGAGAGGTAAGTACAATTCAAGGCTCCTCTCTGTTTTGGCACCGAGGTGGTGGAATGAACCTACCCCAGATGTCCGTACAGCAGAGTCCCTGATTATCTTTAAGCGACGACTGAAGACCTACCTCTTCCTGAAATACCTAAATTTGCATTTTCCATGTTTGTAGAATTCGAGTTATATTTATATTGAGTTTGTATTCTTGCGTACCAGTGTAGATTTATTCACTACTAGAGATTTAAAGCACGTTTGTACTTCGCTATGGATAAGGGCGTCTGCTAAATGACGCAAATGTAAATGTAAATGTCCGCACTGGGTATGAATGTTCCACTAGATCGAGACCAAGGGCTATGAATGCTCCCAACACCTTATCATTTTTCTAGGTTAACTCTTGGAGAGATATCAAAAGGTCACTCTAGAGCCACTAAGGTAAGTGGTATCTGGTCGTACAGTGCAAAGGGCTAGAGTCTTATGTTCACCATGCAGCTGAAGCTGCTGGACAGCAGTGGGTAGAATCATGGTGCGCTGTGCTCTATCATCCAATATGGCATAAGTCTCCACCGTCTTTGATTTGTTGTGCAGCAGCACTGGTACCACTTTCAAAAGCACTCTGCCTGACGAAAGAGAGGGTAAGAGGTAGACACGGCTCTCAGAGGTAACTGACGATGTATGGGTTGTGTGACTTTGAGCCACACCATGAAGTACCTAGGGGTGAATCCCGCCACAATCACTGCAGGGTTTCTTTAGATTGCAAGCGTTAGGTGTGTGTAAACAAGCACATCTCCAGCAGCGCTTGCCATCTGAAATCCACTTACTTAGGTCCGCCTTTGACTGCTCTTTAATACTGCTGCATTGAGTGATGTAGTGGTCTTTGCTATCGCAGAAAAGGCAATTGACCCTGGGTCTGGCCTTTTTACGCAAGACCTGTGAAATTGAAGAGGCTTTGGTCTCTGGGGATGCTGCACCATAATACAAGGCTGTACCCTGGCCTTTAAGTTTTGCTTCACTCTTCGCCTTAGTGCTTACAGATCTCTCGTACTGATAGCGCTGTACTAACTTACTAGAGAGTCCTTGTTGCTGGGCCTTGACTTGAAGCCATCCTGCAAAGTCCTGTAGGTTGTACAGATTTATGCTAGGGGAGTTGAGCTTTACTTGTAGCTGGGGGTACACTATAAAGCCATCTCTTAAGAACTTGGGCAGCTTACTAAGCAGACGATCCACATGTGAGCAGCAGTTTAGCTCCATTCCTCTAGAACCCTCTAATGACAACAGCATACTCACTAATAGGTGGACACGAAGCGCGAAACCCTGAAAGCTGCATGCATCGTTTGGTTTCACCTCTGGTGCTGTAAGGATTGCTGCAATCTCACTTGGTGCCAACTGATGGGGCTAGCTGTATTGCAGTTGGAGAGCCTGAGTAGGGCTATGGATGATGGCGACAGGATTGGCCAATTATCTGGGCTTCAGGTAGTTTGAGATGTTCCAGAAAAATGTGGTACTTATATTTCTCGTCAAGCTCTATTATAAGGTTCAAAGAGGTTCTCAAGTGCTAGTTTGAGGTTAGCAAACATCTTCTCTCTGTCGTTAACAAAGTCTTGGATCTTTGGCTGGGGCGCAGCATGCAATGGGCGGTGAATATCCTGGGTGTTTCAGAGTCTGGCTAAAAGGCTGTATGCAAGAGGCGGCTAGACCTGGAGCTGTGACATGCCCTTGAAAAGAGAGTGCAGCTGGTGAATGAACGCAAGGCACGTTGGGGGGCTGAAAGGCTGGTAGTGGAGCCTGTAACAGTTGCTGCGCTTGGCGCTGAAAACCCGCTCCAGAAACATCCTGCTGCTCAGTACGCATTAGCAGAACAGTCCCTCTTCCTGTAGCATGCTGCTGTTCAGGCCAAAGAGAATGCAGACTACCTGACGAAACCAGTGTATATCTTGGGAATGTGCTGGCTGGCTATATAAGTACAAAGTCAGGATTTGAGTCCTCCACCAAAGACTTTCTGGCACCTACTGGGGTGGCACATGCATTTTGGTTGGCATGCAGTTCACTGTCTGGTGATTGTGGGAGAGAAGAATGCCTTGATGATAAAGGCGAGGAAAGTGACATTTCTGGAGGTGATTGGGTAGGTGACATGGCAAAATGTGCACCTTGATCCTCCTCACCTTCTTCCCTAAGAAATAATGTGATATGCTCCATCAGCTCATTTCGACCTTCTCCGTTGTTCGTTGTGCTTAAGCTTTCTTTGCAGCGCAGCCATGTCAGCGACCTCGTCCCTTGAGTTGATGTCGATGAGTTATCTGAGGGAATTACTTAAATCTGTAGAGCTTGTATTTGGATGCTTATCCTGTCTGGAAGATGTTTGCATTTGACAAGTCATGCTCACTTCTGCTGCAGCTCCTCACTGATCCTCAGACGCATCTACTGCAGGCTGTGAGTAACTGCCCCGTCAGTGGCCACAGTCAATAAGATAATCCTCAAAATGCTTGGGTGTGTGGCACTGCCTGAAGGGCCTATTCAGTGCTTCAGCATGAGAGACCAAGGCTGCTTGCACCTCTGATGACATCACTACGGTATTCATTTAATATGGTTCAAAGGACCACTTGTTGTGGATTGCCCGCTGTTACTGGTGATTGTGTTATTGACCGCCGCAGAACTCTGATCAGGGAGTTTGAGTCATCAGAGTTTAGCCATTTTTGCACAAGAATAACACTACACACAGGGTCATTTCGTGCCGAAAAGAAGAGAATTTACAACAGTGTGTTACTGAGGAGCAGGCCATGTAACTCACAGAGAGATGATCTTACCTCAGTATCTCCAGTTTACAGTGAGGATTCTCCAGTACAGCAGAGAGACACTTTACTCCTGAGTCTCCTACATTATTCTTAGTCAAATTCAGTACTCTCATGTGTGAGGGGTTTGATCTCAGAGCTGAAGCGAGAGCAGCACAGCCTTCATCTGATACTCCACACTGCTCCAACCTGCAGATACACAATGACACACACTTTACTCTCTCAGTTTCTACACATTACACATCCTGTGTGTGTTTTGAAATGAGTGATGTGGATCGATGGATTGATGGATGGATGGATGGATGGATGATAGAAATATAAACAATAGATTGTGTAAATGAGAGAATTCAAATAAATAAACTAAATATTGAAACGGTTTAATCAGTGACAAGAACAAGTCTGTTTCTTTCATGCAGAGTGTGTGTGTGTGTGTGTGTGTGTGTGTGTGTGTGTGTGTGTGTGTGTGTGTGTAGAGAGTGACTAATGTCCAGTTAAACCCAGTTTGTCCTCATAACCAACAGTGAGGTGGTGGTGTGTGTATAAGTGGTGTCCAATTAAAGCCAGATTGTCCTCATAAGTAAGGGTTCGTTATGCTTGTGTGTGTGTGTATGAGTGGTGTTAAACCCAGTTAAACCCAGTGTGTCCTTATAATTAGGGCTAGTTGTGTGTGTGTGTGTGTGTGTATATAAGGGCAAATGTACATTTAAGCGCAAAATATCTTTTTTAGTTTAAATATCAATACTTCTCTGTAACTCTCATATTTTACAGTGACATTATTCAATTATTATTATTTGATTTATTTAAAAGTTTAATTCTAGTAAATTTTTTTATAATTCTAAAGACTGACAATTACCTGTCAATTATGGTCTTTAAAACCATAATTCTAAACCTTTTTATTTATTTAATGGTTTTTCACAACAATAAATATTTTCACAAGAATACATGCATGAATTTGTATATTCCAAATGGTGTGACACTTTTAGTGACTGTTAAGTAGTCTAATATCCTTTTGCTTTTTGAATGTACTTTTTAAAAATAATTTATCTCCATATTTCACTTGGGACTCCTCTCTTCTCTCTCCTAAAATGCTTTTAACTCCCTTCACAATTGTTATAGCTCAATCTCTGTGACACAGGGAAATGTGGGTCCCCATAACTCAGTGTGGTACTTATTTGGGGAAAAATTACCTGTATAGGTGTGTGTGTGTGTGTGTGTGTGTGAGTGTGTGTGTGTGTGTATGAGAGAGAGAGATCGAGTAAGAGTGTGTGTGTGTGTGTGTGTGTGTGTGTGTGTGTGTGTGTGTGTGTGTGTGTGTGTGAGAGAGAGAGTGTGGTCAATCAACACTAATTTAAACTAACAAACAAAACTACAAAACTAAAAAATAAAACTATAAACTTTCTCCTCAGAACATTGATGCTGAACCCAAAAGCTCTGCTTCATTCTCACTATTAGAGAAAGTGTTAGTGAGGAGCAGGTCATGTGACTTTCAGAGAGATGATCTTACCTCAGTTTCTCCAGTTTACAGTGAGGATTCTCCAGTACAGCAGAGAGACACTTCACTCCTGAGTCTCCTACTTTATTCCCATCCAGATCCAGATCTCTCAGGTGTGAGGGGTTTGATCTCAGAGCTGAAGCAAGAGCAGCACAGCCTTCATCTAATACTCCACAATTATACAACCTGCAGATACAAAATTACACACTTCATTCTCTTAGTTTCTACACATTACACATCCTATATGTGTGGTGTGGATGGATGGATGGATGGATAAATATAAACACACACTGACACACACTTACTCTCTCAGTTTCTACACATTACACATTCTGTGTGTTTTGAAATGAGTGGAATGGATGGATGTGTGGATGATAGCAATGAAACGGTTTATTAAGTGACAAGAACAAGTATGTTTCTTTTATGCAGGGTATGTAAGAGAGACAGAGAATATGTGTTTGTGTGTGTGTGTGTGTGTGTGTGTGTGTGTGTGTGTGTGTGTGTGTGTGTGTGTTAGGGACCCAGTGAAGCCTCTTCTTCTTCTTTCGGCTGCTCCCATTAGGGGTCGCCACAGCGGACCATCCGTCTCCATACCACCCTGTTCTCTACATCTGCCTCTTTTACACCAACTACCTGCATGTCTTCCCTCACCACATCCATGAACCTCCTTCTCGGCCTTCCTCTTTTCCTCCTACCTGGTGGCTCCATCCTCAGCATTCTCCTACCAATATAATTCATGTCCCTCCTCTGCACATGTCCAAACCATCTCAATCTCGCCTCCCTCACCTTGTCACCAAAACATCGTACAGAGTGTGTGTGTGTAAGTGTGTGTGTGTGTGTGTGTGAGGGACCCAGTGAAGCCGATCCCAAAAAAAAGGTCTACAAGCATTGCTTGTAATCTGGAAAGCAGATGGAGGGAGGGTCTGCACATACCAATCTGTGCCACAATGTTAATGCAGCCAAATTGTTTATTATTAAAACACGTCCTCTTTTTTTTAACCTGCCCTCTATTTTTTCAACCAGCCCGAACCAGTTATTTTCTTGTGTGACAGCATCTCCAATAAACACTCCTAGATATTTGAAACCTCCTTTTTTCCAAGTTAACCCACCAGGTTATAACAGTGGCCCCTTCTCCCATTTTCCAACAATTAAGGCATCACTCTTACTCCAATTTATTTTAGCAGCAGATACATTTGCAAACTCTTGAATGATTTTTACTCAAGTATTCATATCATTCTGCTCATTGACATTATCATTCCATCAGCAGCATAAGCTGATCTCTGATGTTGCAGATTAACATGAGGTAACAGTAGGTCTTCTTTATTAGACCATCATTTGTTTAATAATGGTTCAATTGCTAAGGAGTAAAGCGTTCCAGAGAGTCACAACCTTGTCTGATGCCCCTGTTAATACTAAAAGGGCTAAAACCACCATTGATTTTTAGCATACTTTCAATGTCTTTATATAACACTTTTTCCTCCAATAAAACCTGGGCCAAAACCAAGAACATCAAGGGTGTTTAAAAGAAATTGGTGCTCAACCCAATCAAAAGCTTTTTCCTGATCAATTGAAATTATGCCCAATAGGCCAGCAACCTCTATTACATCTCCAACAAGAAAATGTTTCTCAGAAACAGACCTATCAGGCACACAATACCACTGGTCAAGATGTATGATGTCCCCAATTACTTTCCTTAATCTATTTGCCAGAGTTTTAGAAAAGATTTTCAGATCGGAGCACAACAGGTTCACTGGTCTTAATTTCCTGAAGGTCACCCTTCTTGGGTAGAAGAGTAATCACAGCTCTCCTACAGCTCACTGATAAAAACCCCTCAGCTATTCTCTCACTAAGAACATCCCAGAGATCCTCACACAACACCTCCCAATAGGCTTTATAAAACTCAATTGAGAGCCCATCAAGTCCTGGAGCTTTTCCACTCTCCATAATCTGCAATGCCTTTCATAGCTCTTGTGCACACAAAGGTTTCTCTCGTGCCTCATTTAACTTTTTTGGAAGCTTTGGTATACCTTGATAAAAACTGGCAGACATTTCCTCATCATCTTTATATTCACTCCCATACAGATCCTTATAGAACCTTACAGCCCGTTGTTTTATTTCAGACAGCACTGTAAGCTCCTGCCTGTTCTCTGATCACAGTGAGGGAATGTACCTTTTCTGGCCATTCTTTCTTTCTAAAAGAAAAAAGAATTTGGATAGGGCATCCATTTGTGTTCAATTTTGGTAGCGTGACCTGACCAACGCACCTTTTGCCTTCACGCCTAACAGGTCTGCAAGAAATTTCCTTTTGGACTTGAGAACATCAACATTATTTTGTTCTCCAGAAGACTCCAAAATTGTTAGTTCTTTTTTTGACCTTGAAAGTATATTTGACACAATAACTTAATTTCAACTTTTCACCATTGTTTTACATTTATAAAAATCTTTTTCTTTGATTTCAATTCCTTTAAAAAGAAAAAAAACGAAAAACCTATTTAAACTTTGCATCACTCAACAAAGAAACATTAAAATGCCAATAGGAACTCTTTACCAACTTAACAAATAACAATAGCATGATCAGAAACCCCAGAAGGACTAATTACACAGCTCTGCACAATATTAAAATGATAAACAATCATTTTAATATCGTTTAAAACAGTAGAGTTGATCTAATCTAGCCAAAGAAATAACATTCTCTCGAGTGTGCAACCATGAATATTGTTTATCATTGTTGTTTAAACGTCTCCATATAATCACACAATTTATGGGTTTCAATCAAAGTGCGCATGGCACGGCTGGAAGCTACATGGGGCTCAGCGTGATTCGGATCTAATACACAAATCTCAGTACAATTAAAATCACCATCTAAAAACACATTCATCTGAATTACAACTCTGCAAAATTCCATTAAGATCATGAAGAACACAAACTTTCTCATTAGCATTATTAGGAGCAAATACATTAATAAACCCCACATTAAATTTTTTAAACTGTGCACGTACAAAAATTAGTCTACCAGCAATTTCTTGCTTCACCTCAGAAGAGACAGGAGTGAAATGTGCAGCAGAATGCACAGCTACCCCTCCTCTAGGGGTGGTGATGTGAGAGCACACCACCACCCCTTCCCATTCTTTCCTCCAATTCATTTCATTTAAAACATCACTGTGCATCTCCTGAATAAACATCACATCAATTCTCTTCTGTCTTAATAATTTAAATTACAATGCCCTTTTATAAGCATCTCGTGCAGCATTCATATTATGAGAGCCTATTCTCAGCACACTCATAAAGAAGAATAAGAGAAGGATTACACACAAGACAAATTTCAATATCAGAATCAGTGTAAAGGCAGAGAAAACTACATTGTTTCAAACCCATCCGCTGCCTGAAGTTCTGATCTTCATTTAGCAGGAATTTTCCTTAATCTATTTATTTCCTGAACAGTGAACTTTTCTTTACCTCCACTTCTCATTAACATCCCAACAGAATCAACAAACATTTTGCGATCAGGAAAAGAATCTGTAACCTGCAGATTTTTCATCTTTTTTGATCTTTTGTAAAAAAGATTTGACTATTAAAAGAATAGTCACTACATGTCTTCCTTCTGCTCTTATCTTTTTTTTTATTTTTAAGCTCCATAAATATTTGTGGTCTAAAAGAGACTACATGTTTAACTAAAGGGGATTTACAGCCTAGCGGAACATTTCTCATTTGTGAAACAATTTTTCCATATATAGACAATTCTGTTATCAACAATTCATCTTTTATAAATGGGGGAACATTGTACAAAATGATCTTTTTTGCCAGTCGAACTGAGGGAATTACTGGAGTAAACGTCTCCTGAATAACAACTCCATTTTCACCACACTGTTTACTTTTACAATGTTCTCTAAAAAAATCAGTGTGTGTGTGTGTATATGAGTGTGTGTAAGTGTGTGTGTGTGGGTCAATCAACAATAATTTAAACTAACAAACAAAACTAAAAATATAAAACTATAAAGTTCCTCCTCAGAACATTGATGCTGAACCTAAAAGCTCTGCTTCAGTCTCACTAATAGAGAATGTGTGTTACTGAGGAGCAGATCATGTGACTCTCAGAGAGATGATCTTACCTCAGTATCTCCAGTTTACAGTGAGGATTCTCCAGTACAGCAGAAAGACACTTCACTCCTGAGTCTCCTACTTTATTCCCAGATAGATTCAGATCTCTCAGGTGTGAGGAGTTTGATCTCAGAGCTGAAGCGAGAGCAGCACAGCCTTCATCTGACACTCCACAATCATCCAACCTGCAGATACACAATAACACAAAATTCACTCTCTCAGTTTCTACACATAACACACCCTGTGGGTTTTGAAATGAGTGAGTGGTATGGATGGATAGATGGATGGATGGATGGATGGATGATAGAAGAAATATAAACAATAGATTGTGTAAATGAGAGAATTCAGATAAATAAACTGATTATTGAAACGGTTTATTTAGTGACAAGAACAAGTCTGTTTCTTTTATGCAGTGTGTGTGTGTGTGTGTGTGTGTGTGTGTGTGTGTGTTTTAGAGTGAGTGAGAGAGAAAGAGGGTATGTGAGTGTGTGTATGTGTGTGTGTGCGAGTGCGTGTGTGTGTGTGGGGGTGTGAGTGAGAGAGAGAGTGTATGTGAGAGTTTTTTAATGTGTGCCTTTGTCACATCCCACCACTGCTGTAGGGAGATAAAAGCTCCTTTTCACGTTTAAAACAATTCCATAAAAAATAAAAGACTCTGTAAAATTAGCATTCTCTAAAAGTGTGGTGTTAAAACACCAGTAGCTGATCTTGGGTTTAATATTATTTTTACTGATGGTGTACTGAACCATACAGTGATCTGAGATGCCTACTGGAAAAATAAAACACTTTGGAAAAAAAAAAAGAGCTTCAGAGAGAGTGGAGGCATGAGTGATGATGAGCTCCAGGTGTGCGTGTTTAAACCTGGAGCTCTATGGAGAGTGGAGGCATAGAGAGCCACCAAAGGGGGTGTGGCAGGTGGTTCCCTGACACATCTGATGCTTAAAACAATAAAAGTGATCTAATCTCACCAGGGAGAGCATGTTATCTATGGAGTGAGCCCACATGTACTGCCTCTTTTTCTTTCTTTTTTCCACACTTGGTGAAAAGCTTCAGTACTCTGATGAGTAACACAGGTCAAGAAGGGAATACATTCTCTAATAATCTTGTGTCATCCTCTCAAAGATGGGGGTTTGTCATTGATCCAGGTTAATTATTAAATTATTTTTCCAGCAGCAAAGGCAATAATATCAAGTAAACGCTTATTAAATTTGTTCCGCAGGTGGCTGACTGGGAGACTCAAAATCAAAGACAACGTGTCCATCTGTAGCTCGAAGTCAAACATACGGCTCATAAAAACAACAACTTCTGACTAATTGGTTCTAATTACAGGACAATTCCATAATAAGTGGGCATGGTCTCCCATTTTCACCTTACATTTAACACATAATTCTGAATTATTTGAGTTAAACTTGCTTGTAAGAAGTGGTGTAATATGCAATCTCTGCACAATCCTGAGCTGAATAGCTTTGGCCCTGTTTATTCTTTAATAAATAAAACAAATACTTATTAGGTTTATTGCCATGTTCATACAATCTTTGCTTTGAAAATATTATTTTAGTGTTAGCCTGCTGCGATAACGAGTCTAAGGAGGCACGTCTGACACTCAGTTTATCCACATTAACAGAAGAAGGATCATTTACATTACATCATTGGTAGCCGTTTGGAGTTCTAATTTCAGGCCTTCCTGCTTCTTTGTTTGTTTCTGGGTTTTTTTGTAATAGAATAGTATATAGCCAATCCTCTGATGTAGCTTTACAAGTCTCCCACAACAGGGACGAATCATCAAATGACCTGTATTAACTGAAAAAAGAATCTTGAATTCAGAACTAAGATGTGAAATAAATGTACTATCTTGAAGCAATAACGTGTTAAATCTCCAGTGCTTAGTAGATTTTGAAGGTCTTCCCACCTCCAGTATTACTATAGAATGATCAGAAACAACAGTATTACTTACAGTACAACTGAAGATATGTTGCAAAATTGCATGAGGATCAAAAAAAGAATCAATCCTAGAATACTACTTATGAAGAAGGGAGTAAAATGTAAATTCTGTGTGCAGTGGGTTAAGAGTACGCCACTACACGCAGTGTAGCCCAACTCTTCACACAAAGCAGATAAAGTTTTAGATTGCTTGAAGGGAGGGCAATTCTTAGAAGGGCGTCTATCCAATAAAGGATTTGATAAACAGTTAAAATCCCCCCCTATAATCACCATGCCGTATGCAATGTCCAACAGATACGAAAAAGCATTAGTAAGAAACTCAGGAGCAAAAACCCGGCGAGAGATACACATTCAAAAGGGTCTCCTCTTCATTCAACAACCCCCTAACAACAACATAACAGCCTCACTTAACACTATCCTTAACACTATTCAAGATCTTAAAATGTACATTTCTATTCACCAGGATAGCGACCCCCTACTGCCAGTTGTAAAGGAGAAGAAATACATATGACCATTCCACTTACACTGGAGATCAAAATTTGAGAACATTTTATAAACAATTGAACAATTCTGAAATAATGTCATCTTCACTGATCAACAGTTGAAGGAGTTTTTGTTCTGTCTATACCATGCTACCAGAACACCTTTTCCACAAAATAAAAAAAAAAACATTTTTCTGAAGGTTACAACAGACAGCAATTAGTATGAAGAGTACAGGCGTCTGCTCTGAATGACTTCAGCACATCTCTGGCCACAGGATAGCACTAGTCTCTCACACTGCTCTGGTGTGATTTTGGTCCACTCTTCTTTCAGTCTCCTCCACAGTTTGGTGAGTGTAGTGGGTTTCTTGGCCATAACTTTGTCGCTAAGGATTTTCCAGAGGTTCTCTATTGGGTTGAGATCAGGACTCTGGGCAGGCCATGAAATTATTTCAATGTTTTCAGTTTCAAGGAACTGCTTTACCCGTTTTGCTGTGTGACATGGAGCATTGTCCTGCATGAACACTGGGGGCTAATTGGGTGATGAACGCATGGAAGGAACCATATGTTGTTGAAGAAGGTTCTGATAAACATTTGCATTCACTCTGCCATGTAGCTGTATAAGAGGCCCAACTCCTGCTGCAGAAAACATGCCCTAAACCATGACACTTCCTCCTCCACTTTTCACTGACTTCTTTACACACTTTGGGTTCAGTCTTTCTCCAGTTTGTCGCCGAACATAATGTTTCCCATCGGACCCAAATAAATTAAACTTGCTTTCATCACTAAAGTGAACTTTGGACCAATTCTCCTCTGTCCACACAACATACTCCTCAACAAAGCTTAGTCTAGCCTTTTGATTCTTTCTGCTAATGAGAGGTTTGGTCACTGCCGAGTGGGCTTTCAGTCCAAATGCTCTTAAACGCCGAGACACTGTATGACGAGACAGATTTACTTACTCTGTTCAGCGCTAAACTGGTGAGCAATTCCAGCTGCACTGTGGAAATGATTGCCCATTGAGATCCTCCGCAGTATCCTGTCCTCTCTTGTATCTGTCTTCCGTGGACGACCATCCTTCTTGGCGGACTTAAATGAGTTTGTGAAGTTGTAAAGATTCAATATTCTTGAAATCACAGATTTGGAACGACCAACTTGTCTTGCTATGGCTGAAAGGGGTCATCCCTTTGGCCTTCATCTGGACAACCTGCTGCCGGAGGCTTTTAGTGACTTTAGAACGGCCCACCATCTTGCAGAGTCGGTGAAACTGGAAGTTAGGCTGCCAGTTAAATAGGGGTTGACAGATAACCAAGGAAATTAGCACCAGGTGCAGATTAACACCAATAACTGGGAGGTATCTGAAAGTGTTCTCTAATTTTGATCAGTGTGTTTTCTGCAAAATAATGTTTTTTAGAAAATGCTTCAGTTATTTTGTGGAAAAGGTGCTCTGGTAGCATGGTATAGACAGGACAAAAACTCCTTCAACTGTTGACCAATGAAGATGACATTATTTCAGAACTGTTAAATTGTTTATAAAATGTTCTCAAATTTTGATCTCCAGTTTATGTTCAAGATTAGAGTGCCCCTTGTTATTCAGATGGGTCTCTTGCAACGGGGCCAAATCAACCCGCTCTTTACTTATTCAATCGAAGACCTTCTGGATTTTTACTTTACCATGCAAACCCCTTACATTCAATGTGGAAACTCTTACATTTCTATTAACCCTCTATACACGGTATATTCTGATGCAATGAGGGCACAAAGAAGCGACCGAAAATAAACTGAAGCCTTCAATTCATACAATCTTCTGCAAAAAGGGAAAAGGGAGCATATTCCCTTCTCATGAAGGGAACTCAAGTCCCAAAGAACCATCCTTTCTGTTCAGAAAATCCCGAACAGAACACTTTCAAACACAGAAGTAAACAAGCATCCCAACATCGTCCACACCGCTCAGCCACCACTTATATTTTTCAGTCTGTTTAGTGTTCTTCACTTATTACTTACAGTCTTTTATTCAGCGCTAATCCGGGCACCACAAGGCATAGTTTAAACAACACCCCCAGTTAAGAATCAGACACAGAGTTGAGTGGAGGAGAACTGTCATTTGCAGCAGGTCGTACATGCTGCTCCTTCTGAGTAATGAACTCTAAGACCGCTGCAGGTGTGCACAGAACCTTGGTGGCGTTCCCAATGGTTACTCACAGCTTAGAGGAACCATATGTTGTTGAAGAAGGTTCTGATAAACATTTGCATTCACTCTGCCATGTAGCTGTATAAGAGGCCCAACTCCTGCTGCAGAAAACATGCCCTAAACCATGACACTTCCTCCTCCACTTTTCACTGACTTCTTTACACACTTTGGGTTCAGTCTTTCTCCAGTTTGTCGCCAAACAATGTTTCCCATCGGACCCAAATAAATTAAACTTGCTTTCATCACTAAAGTGAACTTTGGACCAGTTCTCCTCTGTCCACACAACATGCTCCTCAACAAAGCTCGGCCTAGCCTTTTGATTCTTTCTGCTAATGAGAGGTTTGGTCACTGCCGAGTGGGCTTTCAGTCCAAATGCTCTTAAACGCCGAGACACTGTATGACGGGACAGATTTACTTACTCTGTTCAGCGCTGAACCGGTGAGCAATTCCAGCTGCACTGTGGAAATGATTGCCCATTGAGATCCTCCGCAGTATCCTGTCCTCTCTTGTATCTGTCTTCCGTGGACGACCAGCCTTCTTGGCGGACTTGAATGAGTTTGTGAAGTTGTAAAGAGTCAATATTCTTGAAATCACAGATTTGGAACGACCAACTTGTCTTGCTATGGCTGAAAGGGGTCATTCCTTTGGCCTTCATCTGGACAACCTGCTGCCGGAGGCTTTCAGTGACTTTAGAACGGCCCACCATCTTGCAGAGTCAGTGAAACTGGAAGTTAGGCTGCCAGTTAAATAGGGGTTGACAGATAACGAAGGAAATTAGCACCAGGTGCAGATTAACACCAATAACTGGGAGGTATCTGAAAGTGTTCTCTAATTTTGATCAGTGTGGTTTCTGCAAAATAATGTTTTTTTGAAAATGCTTTAGTTATTTTGTGGAAAAGGTGCTCTGGTAGCATGGTATAGACAGGACAAAAACTCCTTCAACTGTTGACCAGTGAAGATGACATTATTTCAGAATTGTTAAATTGTTTATAAAATGTTCTCAAATTTTGATCTCCAGTTTATGTTCAAGATTAGAGTGCCCCCTGTTATTCAGATGGGTCTCTTGCAACGGGGCCAAATCAACCCGCTCTTTACTTATTCAATCGAAGACCTTCTGGATTCTTACTTTACCATGCAAACCCCTTACATTCCATGTGGAAACTCTTACATTTCTATTAACCCTCTATACACGGTATATTCTGATGCAATAAGGGCACAAAGAAGCGACTGAAAATAAACCGAAGCCTTCAATTCATACAATCTTCTGCAAAAAGGGAAAAGGGAGCATATTCCCTTCTCATGAAGGGAACTCAAGTCCCAAAGAACCATCCTTTCTGTTCAGAAAATCCCGAACAGAACACTTTCAAACACAGAAGTAAACAAGCATCCCAACATCGTCCACACCGCTCAGCCACCACTTATATTTTTCAGTCTGTTTAGTGTTCTTCACTTATTACTTACAGTCTTTTATTCAGCGCTAATCCGGGCACCACAAGGCGTAGTTTAAACAACACCCCCAGTTAAGAATCAGACACAGAGTTGAGTGGAGGAGAACTGTCATTTGCAGCAGGTCGTACATGCTGCTCCTTCTGAGTAATGAACTCTAAGGCCGCTGCAGGTGTGCACAGAACCTTGGTGGCGTTCCCAATGGTTACTCACAGCTTAGCTGGGTAGAACATTGCATGGCGAGCTCCAGTCTCCTGCAAGCGATGTTCAGCCGAATCAAATTTCCTGCGCTTACGGAGCACAGCGGCGGAGAAATCTTGATAGAAAGACACCTTACTGTTCTCAAACCGCAGATTTCCATCCATAAACAACTTTTTACTTGCATCCTCTGTTTGTCTCTGAAGTTTCACTCACACTCCTTTACAATCACACACACACACACACACACACACACACACACACACACACAAACACACACACACACACACACACCCACTCCTCTACACCTGCCCCGCACACACAAACACACACACACTCCTCTAGACTCACACAGACACACACACGCGCACAGGCATGCTGGTCCACAAACACACACACACGAGATTGTTCCTAGATGTATAAAGGAAGAATTTGCAAGAAATCTGCGAAAAAAAAAAAAGCAGAAAAACTGCCAACACGCCAACCGCTTTCGTTCTCTAAACACCACGCTCACCCCTCCCCACACAATAACTCACTAAAAGCTGCAGTGAATTGTTGTATACAGTGTTGAGAGAGAGAGAGAAAGAGTTAGTGTGTGTGTGTGTGTGTGTGTGTGTGTGTGTGTGGTGTGTGTGTATGTACAGTTGTGTTCAAAATTATTCAACCCCCACTGAAATTGATTGTTTTGGTCGGTTTGACATTGATTATGATCATTCAGTCATCCTGCTTACAATTAAATTAAAGAGGCACGTGTAGGTCAGACAAATATAACATAACATTAAAATGAAATAACCACAAATGTCTTTTCTGAGCTCACATCATTATCAGTTTTATTCAACCTCCAAGTGACATTCTATCTTAGTACTTAGTACAACATCCTTTTACAGTTATAACAGCTTTTAAATGTGAAGCATAGCTTGACACAAGTGTCTTGCAGCGATCTACGGGTATCTTCGCCCATTCATCATGGGCAAAAGCCTCCAGTTCCGTCACATTCTTAGGCTTGCGCACTGCAACTGCTTTCTTTAAGTCCCACCAGAGGTTCTCAATCGGATTTAAGTCTGGTGACTGCGATGGCCACTTCAAAATGTTCCAGCCTTTAATCTGCAACCATGCTCTAGTGGACTTGGAGGTATGCTTGGGATCATTGTCCTGTTGAAAGGTCCAACGTCTTCCAAGCCTCAGGTTTGTGAAGGACTGCATCACATTGTCATCCAATATCTCCTGGTACTGAAGAGAATTCAAGGTACCTTGCACACACTTTCCTGTGTTTGACTTGTTTGCCGCGAGTTCCGTGTTTGTATTCGTGTTTATATTCGTTTGTTTGTGTTTTTCTCTTTTAATAATCCTAAATTGTGCCCAAACAGTTCTAATTTTGTTTCATCAGTCCACAGAACACTATCCCAAAACTTCTGTGGTTTGTCCACATGACTTTTGGCATACTGCAGTCGACTCTTCTTATTCTTTGGGGACAGCAAGGGGGTGCGCCTGGGAGTTCTGGCATGGAGGCCTTCATTACGCAGGGTGCGCCGTATTGTCTAAGCAGAAACTTCAGTACCCACATCTGACAAATCTTTTCTCAGTTCCTCAGCAGTCACACAGGGACTTTTCTCCACTCTACGCTTCAGGTAGCGCACAGCAGTCGAAGTCAGCATCTTCTTTCTGCCACGACCAGGTAGCGTTTCAACAGTGCCCTTTGCCTTGAATTTGCGAATGATGCTTCCTATGGTGTCTCTTGGTATGTTTAACATCTTTGCAATCTTCTTATAGCCATTGCCCTTCCTGTGAAGAGTAATCACCTGTTCTCTTGTCTTCCTGGACCATTCTCTTGACCTCACCATGTTTGTAACCACACCAGTAAATGTCTAGAAGGAGCTGAGTATCACAGTCATTTTAAAGCTGCCTAATTGGTGCTTATTAGGCTTTATTGCTGCTCCCTGATATCCACAGGTGTTTTCAATACCTGATTGAAAACACTTCATTGAACCTCTGTTCTTCAGAGTGGTAGTCTTTAAGGGGTTGAATAATTATGTCAATGAAGAATTCACAAAAGAAACATTTACTACTGTATTACAAAACTAATTGATGTCATTTTAGTTGCATATGGTTCTTTAAGAAGTCCTTGTAGGATTTCATTCTGAATACAATTACAAATGTACACTAAATTCCCTAAAACCATTTACAGCATTGGGGGTTGAATAATTTTGAACACAACTGTATAATTTTCTTTTCAGAAGAAGAAGCCTTTATATGTCACATCACAGTATATATTACAGTACAGTAACATCCTTTGTACTATATAAATATCCCCATTTTTTTGGTTGGGGTCCAAACACAGGGCCAACCATGATATGGGTCCCTCTGGATAAGTCATTATAAATTACAACTATTTGACAAAATGGAAAGATATAAAAAAAAGCTTACTTTGGTTGACCACAGTTTCACAGTCCAGTCAAAGGATGAGGTGGTAAAAAGGTTGGAGAAATCAATGGGGCCCACAGCATTGTGGCAGCTAATGCCAGTGACTGGCCCCTGGTGGCCCTTAAACATCCTATTTATTCCAGCCTTACTAAACAAACAAAATACATACACAGGATCAGGGAAATACAACGGCTTCTAGAATTCAAATGGCTGGACGACTGAATACACTCACATGCCATGCCAAGAGGCCGCGTACACCGTCCCTTCTGTACTTCCCACAACAAAGTTATTAACTTCGCCAACAGGAAAACCCATGCCAGTCACAGCAATTACTTTAGACTTGTTATAATATAGTTCCATACTGTCCTGTGAATGAACCAGAACAAAAATCAACATAAGGCTATAATTATCTAACAGACAAGACATTATTGAAAGGCAACATATGGATATACATACTTGTTGGTAACAAGGGAAAAAAAGCATAAAATGTCTATATGCCTTAATCAAACCAGTCAGTGAGCACTTCTGCTTCTGCTTGTGGATAATATCAAGCTGAAAGACTTTAATTGCAAGAATTAAACCAAAACCAGTCAGGTTCTCAAGTATTAGGGGAAAAAAAACATGTCCAACTGTTCAAAATATTTATGGACTTGGGTTTACATCCAGGCTATACACACTTATACAGAAAAAATACAATGTGGTGATGGGCATCTGATCTATGTTGTAGGAACATTAATTTTAACTGAAAAGCAACAATATTTACCACAATATACCTAAATATTTTAATTGTTTTTGCTCACATTAGCTCTAATGCAGGTTTACTCGTATCTCCTATATCTTTCCACATGTGTCCATCTGATGTATTAGAAGGTTTGTCTTTTTACCTGTGGTTTGGATAGCATATCTAAACTCCAGGAGCACATCTTGCCATCTGTGGACACTGTGACCAGGTTGTTAGCATTTTGGGTTCCCACCACATTTATGCTGGACACAGGGTGCTGCAGAAAACATAGGAATGATTACTGAATCAAAACAAAAACCCTCAGCTCAATCTTCTGTAACTGATTTATTCTAATCAGGGGCATGGTTCAGTGAGAAGCCTATGCTAGGAATGCTTGTTATGCAGGTGTACTATACTTTGGGTGGGATGCCAGTCTATTAAAACAGACCAATAACACACGTCAACACACTCACTCACACCTAAGGTTAATTCATCTCTCAAATTACTTTTTGAAGGGATGTGGAAGCTCATGGGTTAAGGCTTTAGGTTACTGATTGGAAGGGAGGTTCAAACCCCAGTATTGCAAAGCTGCCACTTTTAGGCCTTTGAGTAAGGCCCTTAAACCTCTTTGATCCAGCAGCTCTGTATCATCGCTGACCCTGTGCTCTGGTTCCTTACATCGCTGGGATATGCAAAGAAAGATTTTCACTGTGGTGTAATGTGCAATTTACAAGTAACTATGGACCCTGGGCTTGTGAGGTAAAAATACTGGCGCACAGTCGTGCCAGATTTTATAACTGAAGATTGCGGCAGATATATATGAACTACACTGCAGTATTATTTTCTTACAGTATGAGCAGCAGCAGATAAAGGTGTCCTTTGTACTGGAGTTTTCCTGTGGCTCCGATTGTCCCACAATACTACCTGGCCAGAGTAAGTGCCCCCGACAATGAGGTTTGGATGAAACTGTGCGAAACCCACTGACATCACAGAGGACTGCAGGGAAAGACATATGCGAGTTAGATGATTCAAGATGGTCGTATATTCACAGTATTTCACTCGGGTCTCCACCACCTGCATTTATTAGAATTTCCATTTAATTGTGTATTGGATGCTTAAATCATAAATTACAGTATGGTACAGCTAGGTTCAGAAAATGGACGAGGCAGTGAATGGTATTTAAATAAATCCAAGGTCATGTTTATTATTAGAAGGGAACATAATGAGGGGGAGAGAGACAAATGGGCTAATTTCATTACTGCTGCTATTCAGGCAGAACACAAACAAAGGCTGACCTTAGTGTGCCTCAGCTATCTGGCCCGGAGTGTTATTCCTGGATAATGCTTGGTTACTAACTAAATTAAAATGCCAGTTCACTACAAATACTGGTACTTTCTGATCTTCTACGCAAGTGTTAAGTAGACATTAGGACCAGCATGCAAAACGTCTGACCTGACAATGGAATATGTATTCTGGGATTGTCTTCTTAAACTTCATGTTCCACACCAGCACAACTCCATCTGGCTCCTGTGGTGCATGCTCGTTGGCATTGTATGAAGCCATAAGCGATTCTGGGTGCTGAGGAAAACATTTAAAACATTTTTATTTAAAAACTGAATGCAGTAATATTAAAACTATATCTTTTAACTGGGCTACTCAGACAAAGTGTACAAAAAAGCATAGCAAAGAAGTATTAATTTTCTAGTATGAAATGCAAAAGGTGAGTTGAGTAAATACATAATACAACTGTGGAATCAACATCATTTTTTGTCTATTTAGACTGAGAAGAAGTTTCCAAGTTTCCAAGAAGTTTTACTTCCACACAATGAAATAAAACGTGACAAATCAGTAAAATGATTTCATATTTTATACTATATATATATATATTAAGGCTCTCTTCTGATTAAAATATTTAATCACAATTAATTGCATGATTGTCATGAGTTAACTTGTAATTAATTGCAACATAATTGCACATTATTATCTGTTCTAAATGTACCTTAAAT